>WBNM01040362.1:0-10021 GCA_013399055.1 Ramphastos sulfuratus
CTCATCAGATTTATTCTCTGGGAGGATGTTGTCTCAGGTCTCTGAGCAGCTCAGTGCTGAGCTCAAATGCAAAACCACAGCAAGGCAGAGGTGTTGATGCTGGTGGCCAAGCTCACCGTGCCAGAACCAGGAGCCTCCCAGCCAGGCACCAAGCCCTGGATGGGAAACCAGACGTGAAATGTGCCTAAGCAGGTGTGAAATTCTCTGGTCCTTCAGCCCAGGAGGTTTGCCAGCAGCCAGAGCATCCAGTGGGGCCTCTCTGGCAAGATGTCTTAATGAACACCGCTCTGTTGACTTGGCAGTTGGACCTGTTTAGTGTTGCCATGCAGTTGGTTGTGTCTCCAGCGGGGCTGAGGCTGCTGAATGCTGGGCATTGCTTTTCTTATCCATGCCAGACATCCTCCCAGCCTCTGCCTGCAGACTGGGAAATGCACAATTAAGAACCACAAGCCCTGTGAGGGAGCTGGGGGTGTTCAACCTGCAGAGGAGGAGGCTAAGGGCAGACCTTATTACTCCTTACAACTACCTGAAGTGAGGTTGTAGCCAGCTGGGGTTGGGCTCTTCTCCCAGGCAAGCAGTGACAGAACAAGAGAACACAGTCTCAAGCTGTGCCAGGGCAGGTTGAGGCTGGATGTTAAGAAGAAGTTCTTCACAGCAAGAGTGATTGGCATTGGAATGGGCTGCCAAGGAGGTGGTGGAGTCCCCATTCCTGGAGGTGTTTAAGAGGAGGCTGCATGAGGCACTTAGTGCCATGGCTTAGTTATTTAGAAGGTGTTAAGTTGGACTCGATGATGGTTGATGAAACACTGGCACAGGTTGCCCAGGGAGGTTGTGGAGCACAGAAGCACAGAATGTGATCTTTGATCACATTTTGTGATTCTGTGCTCCATAACCTCCCTGGAGGTGTTCAAGGCCAGGTTGGATGAGGCCTTGAGCAACCTGTACTAGTGGGAGGTGTCCCTGCCTATGGCAGGGGGTTGGAACTGGATGAGCTTTGAGGTCCCTTCCAACCTAACCCATCCTGTGATCCTGAAGGTCTTTTCCAGCCTGGTTAATTCTGTGATTCTGTGAAATTATCTTGTCTCCTGTGGTCATGGCATTGTTCAGCAGCCCTGTCTGACTTGGTGAGCAGGAGAGGCTAAGTGTTGGGTCCTCTGTTTAGTGTTGCTGTATTTCTATGTTCTTCAGGTGCTGAAAAGTTATCTCCTTGCTGGTATCCCAGGGGACAGTCCCAGCACCTCCCTACACCCACATCTATGTGTGGGCTTCAAACAAGAACTTTCTTGGCTGTTAAAAAAAAAAGAAATCTGTGGAAGTATAGGAAGAAAGATGCCAGGAAAAGCTGTTGCTGAAATCTCTTCATCTAGGGTACAAAACAACTCTTAGACAGGCGTGGGAGAAGAAACTGAAGTGAAATCTCTGGTTAGAGTGATGAGTTTCAGAGAAGCCCCTGAATATGTGGATGCTGCTCCAAACTGAACTTGACCATGTGAAGCTTAATCAATGTAGATGGTCCTTGCAATTCCTGGTGGAGTTAAAAGCAAAGTTCATGTGTCAGCCCTGGCTTTGAATTCTGATGTGCAGCCTGACTGCTGCCATGGCAATCGAGCCCTTCTCCTGGGGCTGCTGTGACATTTCAGATGGAGTGCAGTGTTAGGGNGGACAAGGGACAATGGGTTTGAGCTGGCAGAGGGGAGATTTAGACTGGATGTTAGGAGGAAGTTGTTTGCAGTGAGGGTGGTGAGACACTGGCACAGGTTGCCCAGGGAGGTTGTGGAGCACAGAAGCACAGAATGTGATCTTTGATCACATTCTGTGTTTCTGTGCTCCACCACCTCCCTGGAGGTGTTCAAAGCCAGGTTGGATGAGACCTCGAGTGACCTGTTCTAGTGGGAGGTGTCCCTGCCTATGGCAGGAGGTTGGAACTGAATGATCCTTGAGGTCCCTTCCAACCTTCCCATTCTATGATTCTATGAAAATGAAGCACCCAGAGAGCAGAGGCTATCATGGAACACAAAGAGCTTTAGTGGCTTTAGGTTTGCTGTTTTCTGGAGGCTGAGGCAGTGTGGTGCATCCCTAATGAATAAGTTGCCCTGAAGGCATCTCTTACTGGTGGTTGGGAACTGTGTGATTGTGTTATTAGAAATTTTACCCTGGGGTACAATTATATTGTTGCAGTCATTAAAGGCAGTTCATCTCCATAATAATGGAAATCCTGCCTTGGAGGCCCAGCAGAGGCAAAGTGCTGTTAGCAGCCTGACTCCAGAAGGTAAATGTTAGATAGAAACAGCTACAGCACAGATGGAGATACATTGCAGATGCAGCTTGGAAACAAAGACTATTGCTGTATGGATAAAGGTACAGAGATCATTTTCTGTCCTGGAATCGTGGAATGGGTTGGGTTGGAAGGGATTTTAGAGTCCTCACTTGGAATATCTCCAGGGATGGGGACCCAACCACCTCCCCAGGCAGCCTCTTTCAGTGAGGCTCGACAAGGCTCTGGGCAACCTGATCTAGTTGAAGATGCCTTTGCTAACTGCAAGGGGGGTTGGACTAGATGACCTTTGGAGGTATCCCTGCCCATGGCAGGGGGTTGGAACTAGGTGATCTTTGAGGTCCCTTCCATCCTAAACCATTCCATGATTCATTCTATGATCATCTTGTTCCAGGCACCTCTGCCATGGGCAGGGACACCTTCCAGTAACCCAAGATGCTAGGTCTGTCCTTGATCTTCCCTTCAGGTTTCAGTGCAAAACAGCTGTGAGGAAGGTCTTCAGTCCTACTAATGCCACTCAGTACAAACCAGCCACATAGTGCCACTGGTAGTGTTGTAGCTGGTGAGCCTGCTGCCTGCCACAGCATCTCCACCTCCCACCCCATCTCTCTGTTTGCACAGTGTTGGGACAGGAAGCATGCTGTTCAGCCTCAGAAGAGAAGGCTCTGGGGAGACCTTAAAGCAGCCTTCCAGTAGCTGAAAGGGGCCTACAAGAAAGCTGGGGAGGGACTATTGACAAGGGCTTGTAGTGACAGGCTCACAGGATATCAGGGGTTGGAAGGGACCCAAAGAGCTCATCCAGTCCATCCCCCCCTGCCAGAGCAGGACCAGACAATCCAGCTCAGGGCATGCAGGAACACATCCAGACAGGCCTGGANTGATTTACACTGGAGGTTAGGAGAAATTCTTTGTAGTCAGGGTGGTGAGATACCAGAACAGGTTGCCCAGGGGGGCTGTGGATGCTCCCTTCCTGGGGGTGTTCAAGGGCAGGTTGGATAGGACCTTGAGTGCCCTGGGCTAGTGGATGGTGTCACTGCCTAGGGCAGAGGGTAGCGACTGGATGGTCTTTGAGGTCCCTTCCAACACAAACCATTCCAGGACTCTCTGATCCTCCAACCCAAGTTACTTCCCATTTGGGACAATTATTTCCAGGCATTGTGTTGCTATTATTCATGGGCAGGAGAAAGAGGGCAAGTGAAGGCAGTCAGATTGCTCCTGCAGGAGTTTGTTAATCCTCTCATAATAATACCATTACCTCTCATGCAACAACATTAGATAAATTAGTTAGCAGTGCTTTAAAACCTTTATTTTCAGGTGATCTGAGCACAGAAACCTTTCCCTTTTTTTGCTCATAATTACAGTGTGGCTCTATGAAGTACAAGCAACTCATCCTCAGAAGTGATGGAAATCAGGAGCTGCCTGTAGTCACCAGCTCATTCCTGAGTGCAGGAGGGAGAATCAGGCTGAACATGATTAGAGACAAATCCTGGAGCCAGGCAGGCAGAGTGCTGCCAGCTGAAATTAAAATAAACCTCTGTCACAGCTGCTCCCACGCTCCAAAAGTGCTGCAGGAGGAAGGTCCTGCAGTGGCACTATAATTCTCTTTGAACTGCAGATCAGGAAGCATTTTACAAATAATTAAAAGCAGTTAATTCAGGACTTAATTCACAACAGCTCATCTCTGAGCAGTTCCAGCTCCATGAATTTCCATACACTTTTCCAGAGCACACACAAAACCTAACCCTGCAGCCTGACAAAGCTGCAGGTGCAATCTTGAAGGTTTGGGCGCAGGGGTGCTGGGATTAAAGGTTGGAGCTGAGGCTGATCCTTCCCCTCTGTTCTGTGCTAATAAGGCTACCTCTGGAGTTCTGGGTCCAGTTCTGAGCTCCCAGAGCAGCAGAGACAGGCAACTGCTGGAGAGTCCAGTGGAGGCTGCAAAGATGCAGAGGGGCATGGAGCAGCTCTGTGAGGAGCAAAGGCTGAGAGCCTGCAGAAGAGCAGCCTGAGAGGGAATCCTATCAGTGCTGATCAAGACCTGAAGGGTGGAGGACAAGAGGGTGTCCATGGGCTGCAATCCCAGGTGCCACCTCTGCCTTGCTGCCCCCCAAGGGGTGGCACAAGCTGTGGCAGTGCCCTTGGTGTGGCCAGGAGCATGTCTAGGGCAGAGCCTTTGTGCATGCCAGCCCTTGGCAGGAGCTGTGCCCATCAGCTTCTCCCTGCTAGCAGCAGCCCCTGGCTGTGCCAAGCTGCCCTGAACTTCAGAAGGTGCCTCCCTGAGCAGAACCTGAGCTGGGCAGTCCCAGCCCTGAGCAGAGCCAGCTGAGCTCAGGCTCACACCAGGACTTGTGTTTTCCTTGGAAATAGTGACTGCTTCAGAACAAGTGCTGGCCTTTTTTTTCTCAGTGACAGGACCAGGGGCAAGGGGTACAAACAGGAAAACAGAAAGTTCCACCTCAGCATGAAAGAAGGGGGCAGACTCTCTTTCATGGTATCCTGTGGTAGGACAGGGAGCAATAGACACAAACTGGAACAGAGAAAGTTCCACCTCAACACCTGGAGAAACTTCTTTACTGTGAGGGTGACAGAGCCCTGGAGTAGGCTGCCCAGAGAGGTTGTGGAGTCTCCTTCTCTGGAGACCTTCCAGACCCATCTGGATGTGTTCCTCTGTGACCAGCCATAGGTGACCCTGTCTTGGCAGGGAGATTGGACTGGATGATCTCCAGAGGTCCCTTCCAACCCCTACCATTCTGTGATTCTATGATCCTGTGAAGACCACTGTGCACAGTGTCCTTCATAGAATCATAGAATGGGAAGGTTGGAAGGGACCTCAAGGATCATCTAGTTCCAACCCCCTGCCATAGGCAGGGACACCTCCCACTAGTTCAGGTCACTCAAGGCCTCATCCAACCTGGCTTTGAACACCTCCAGGGAGGCTGTGGAGCACAGAATCACCCAAAGTGATCAAAGATCACATTCTGTGCTTCTGTGCTCCACAACCTCCCTGGGCAACCTGTGCCAGTGTCTCACCACCCTCAGTGCAAACAACTTCCTCCTAACATCCAGTTTCAATCTCCCTTCTGCCAGTTCAAACCCATTGCCCCTTGTCCTGGCATTGCAAGCCCTTGTCAATAGTCCCTCCCCAGCCTTCCTGTAGCCCCCTTCAGATCCTGGAAGGCTACTCTAAGGTCTCCTGGAAGCCTAATGTCCCCCCAAAGCTACTGGAAGTCACATTTACTCTACTACCAGACGTACTCAGTCCAGGGGCAGAAAAATAATTGTACTTGTAAGCCTCCAAACAAATTGCTCTGCTCCTGCCCATGTGAACCTCTTACATCATTAGAGCTGCTCCTTTGCTGTGCTGCTGTACAGTGCCTGCATTGTTTATCCAGTTTAATTGTAGGGAAGGAAAATTCACAGCAAACAAATGATGCTCTGTGCTGGTAGCAGAGAACAGCAAAGTGTCCAATTAAAGCAGCGCTCGCTAGGACGTGGATAATAGCAACATCTGTTATCTTAATTAAACAAGTTTCTGTACAAAGGGACCCTCACAGTGCACTTTGTTAGAGCAGGATCTGACCTAGATACTCCAGGCATGCTCACTGTCTTCGTGGAAATGCTCCCAGTTGGGCCCATTAGCTTGCAGGCCTGACAAGCTCCGTGATGTACGAGCAGGCTCCTGCGCACGCAAAGCCACACAGCTTAAAGCACAGAGAAGTTCTGCATTTCTTTCTGAGCTCAAAAGCAGTAACACCACAGCAAGGCAGCATATGGTGGCATTTACCCACCAAGCTCAGGCACAGCAGAAGCTGGGAGTGCAGAGTGCCCAGCAGAGTGCCCAGCGGAGTGCCCAGCAAGCGCTTGTCCAATCAAGTTCAGGAGAGGGAATAAATCAAGTTCAGGAGAGGGAATGGCACTTCCAGAAGCTGCTCACAGTTTGGTTTTGCTGCAGGCTTTCAGTAATTCAGGTGCAGGTTTTTCCACACTCTCCCTGCTGCAGCCTGCAGTCAGAGCTGCTCTAGAAGGGCAAAATTCAGTTTTAGAGGTCCTGGTGCTTTGGTAACTTCTGAAAAGGAGAAAGGGAGATGAGGGTTTGGCTACCTGTTTGTTTGAATTGAGTTTGTTTGAATAGAGTTTATTTGAATATTTTATTTGATTTTTTTTAATACATTTTTTTTTTTAAACATATATCTTTTTATTTCAATATATCTCTTTTTGTTTAGAATCATAGAATGGGTTTGGTTGGAAGGGACCTCAAAGATCATCTAGTTCCATCCCCCTGCAGGGACACCTCCCACTAGTACAGGTCACTCAAGGCCTCATCCAACCTGGCCTTGAACACCTCCAGGGAGGTTGTGGAGCACAGAAGCACAGAATGTGATCTTTGATCACATTCTGTGCTTCTGTGCTCCACAACCTCCCTGGGCAACCTGTGCCAGTGTCTCACCACCCTCACTGCAAACAACTTCTCCCTAAGTTTGACTGCATCCTTTCATTTATATATATATATATATTTAGTATCTGGAAAGACTCAAAACCTGCATTAGGTGAACCTGCTTTAGCAGGGGAATTGGACTAGATGATCTCCACAGGTCCCTTCCAACCCCTACCATTCTGTCATCTGGGAATCTAGGAAGGAGCAGTGGGAATTCAGATGAGGACCCAGGGCTTTGTAGCTAGCCACAAAGGAAAACCCAAACAAAGCTGCCCTGAAATCCAAACCATGTTAGAACAAGCATAAAAAATTAGAAATCATAGAAACACTTTCTGTGGGAAGGGACCTTCAGAGGCCCAGTCCAACATCCTACACTCAGCAGGGACATCTACAACTAGAGCAGATTGCTCAGAGCCTCAAAGAACCTGACCTGGAATGCTTCCAGGCATGGGACATCTGCCACCTCTCTGAACAACATGGGCCAGGCTCTTACCACCCTCAGTATAAAACATTTCTTTCTCCTCTCCAGTCTAAATCTCCCTCTCTGAGTTCAAACCATCACCCTTTGTCTTGCCATAACAGGCCCAGATCAGAAGATGCAACCTGCAGCTCAGGGCCCAGCAGCAGGATGGAGAGCTCCATGCTCAGGGCTGTAGGACACCAGGCAGCTGTAGCTACAAAGCCCTTTGGGTCTTTAAGGCACAGCTGTGCCTGCAGGCTTTTGGCATGGGCAGGGAACCTACACTTATTGTAGAGAACAGCAGCACTGGATGCAGGCAGCTGCTGTAGAGAGGATGCTGAAGTCCTGCCCCAGGGGAAGCCAAGCTTCTCCATCCTGGCCTCAGTGCCCAGGCTGGCACAAAGACAGGGTGAAGCCCAAAGCAGCAGTCTGTCCTCCCAGGAGCTGGAGGGGTTATGGCCAGGCAAAGCCAGACAGCTCTCACCTCATTTTGTTGTTCTTGTCTTCTGCACTTCAAATCTTTTCAGATTCCAGAGAGGAAGAGGTCAGCCAGAGTCTTTTTGAGAGGTCCCATCCTAAGGACCTCCTCCCCAGGACTGTTGCTTTACAGACCCCTCAGGTATTAGCTTTGTAACAGGAATTTTAACATAGTCACATTGATGCTGTGGCATGCTCAGAGGGCTGCAGCAGCTCTCCTAGGAGGACAGGCTACAAGAGTTGGGGCTCTGCAGCCTGGAGGAGAGAAGGCTTCCAGGAGACCTTGGAGTAGCCTTCCAGGATCTGAAGGGGGCTACAGGAAGGCTGGGGAGGGACTATTGACAAGGGCTTGCAATGCCAGGACAAGGGACAATGGGTTTGAACTGGCAGAGGGGAGATTGAAAGTGGATGTTAGGAGGAAGTTGTTTGCAGTGAGGGTGGTGAGACACTGGCACAGGTTGCCCAGGGAGGTTGTGGAGCACAGAATCAAAGATCACTTTGGGTGATTCTGTGCTCCACAACCTCCCTGGAGGTGTTCAAAGCCAGGCTGGAAGAGGCCTTGAGTGACCTGAACTAGTGGGAGGTGTCCCTGCTATGGCAGGAGGTTGGAACTGGCTGATCCTTGAGGTCCCTTCCAGCCTTCCCATTCTATGATTTGGAGGAGGAAAAGCTGTGAAGCCAGGAAAGGAAAGAGAGGCTTTTCTCTTAGCCTTTCTCTGGCTTGAGTTTAAAAACCAAGTTGTAGAAATTCCAATCTTTTTTTTTTTTTTTTTTTTTTTTTCATTTGTTGCCTCAGATTTTCCAATTAGTGGTTAATTACCTTAAACAGCCAGAAAGAAAATGGCACCAGGACAGACAGCAGCACATCTTTCCCAGTCTGCTGCCAGGCTACAGACTGTGGCAATATTTTTATACTGATTAGTTGAGAGATGAATTGCCAGAAGTGGCTTTTGGACACTCAGCCTGGTGATGCTCCAGCAGAAAAGAAAACCTCAGAGGGTGCTTCCTGCTCACAGTCACAGAAACATCCAGGTTGGCAAAGCCCCTCAGGATCACCAAGTCCAATCCATACCCCTAACTCTACAAGGCTCACCTTAAACCATAGCCCCAAGCACCACATCCAAATGACTTTTAAATGCATCCAGGGTGGGTGACTCCACCTCCCTGAGCAGCTCATTCCAGTCCCTGACCACTCTCTCCAGGAAAAACTTTTTCCTAATGTCCAAACTAAACCTTCCCCAGCCTCAGCTTGAGGCCATTCCCTTCTTCTATCTCAAATTACCTGTTTGCCAGTGGCCTTTGCAAGATGTGGTGAGGTCTACCAGGACTCAGTATTTCTGTTCTTTGACATGAACCAGAAATCACAGAATCATAGAATGGGCTGGAAGGGACCTCCAAAGGACATCCAGTCCAACCCCCCCAGCAGTCAGCAAGGACATATCACAGAATCATGCAGATGGGCCCCTCAGAATCACCAAGCCCAACCTAGAACCCTGCTCTACAAGATTCACTTTAAACCATAGCCCCAAGCACCACATCCACCCTTAAACACAG
This sequence comes from Ramphastos sulfuratus, assembly GCA_013399055.1. Lineage (NCBI taxonomy): Eukaryota > Metazoa > Chordata > Aves > Piciformes > Ramphastidae > Ramphastos > Ramphastos sulfuratus. The sequence continues at coordinate 9,199 of WBNM01040362.1, forward strand.
CCAGGGTGGGTGACTGCACCACCTCCTTGGGCAGCTCATTCCAGTGCCTGACCACTCTTGCTGGCAAAAAAACTTTTCCTAATGTCCATTCTAAACCTACCCAGTGGCAGCTTGAGGCCATTCATTGGACTTGGTGATCCTGAGAGTCTATTCCAACCTGGATGTTTCTGTGAGTCCCTCTTGTTCTATCACTAATTACCTGTGAGAAGAGACCAGCAGCAACCTCTCCACAACCTCCTTTCAGGTAATTGTAGACAGCCATTTGGCCTCTTCTCAGCCTTCTCTGTTTCACACTACCCATCCCCAGCTCCTTCTCTCACTCCTCCTCAGATTCATTCTCCAGGCCCTTCCCCAGCTCCCTTGCCCTCTGCACTGGCTCCAGCTCCTCCACATCTCTCTTGCATTAAGGTGCTCAAAGCTGAACACAACACTGGTGTCATTTGACATTAATTGTGCTGCCTGTCTTTTATTTTAGTTATCTTTTTCACCTGTGCCATTTCTGTAAAGGCAGGCAGGTAACCAAAGCATCAATAACTTGTCTGGTTTTCATTACACCCTGCCGAGGCAGGATGACAAATGGCACCTTGCAAATAGCTGCTGGAAGTTGGTATCGACAGCTCAGCATTCATCTTCTGCTTCCAAAGGCAGGGGCAGAAGATGGCTCTGCCTCCTTGGAACCCCTGAAATAACTGAGCTGTCAGCTTGCTTGAACCAATCTCCTGCACAGAGACAGCTACAGGGAACCACCTGGGGGCTTGGAAAGCAGTCCTCCTGGGCTTGATGGCTTCATCATCATGGACTGTAGTAGGTTGAGAGAGGTTCT
>WBNM01040366.1:0-14810 GCA_013399055.1 Ramphastos sulfuratus
ATGTGGATAGGTGGAAACTGCATTTGTAGCATTATTTTTATAATACCTGTATAGTCCGAGTCTATTACTCCTGGAATTATTGTAAGTCCTTTCAAGGCTGAAGACGAGCGGCCTAAAAGCAAACCTCCAACCACTTTTCCCTGTAAGGTTATAGGCCCTTGAAGTGTGGTGGGAATTGTGGCAGACCGTGAATCAATTAGAGTACAGTCTACTGCTGTTGCCAGGTCCGAGCCGAGGCTCCCTCTGGTTGCGGGCTGTAACTGACCGGCGCCGCTACTTGTGTCTGCGCGCGGGGGCTCGCGCTCGGCCTCCCGTTTCCCGAATGCCAACAGGCTGCTGTAGTGTGAGTGCTCCTCTTGCAATTACTGCAGAAGACCTTGGTTCGGCAGTGGCTACGGAAATGTCCTTCTCGGCCGCAGTGGAAACAATGGGCTGGGCTCTGCGTCCTTCGCTGTTGTTGTACAAGAGGCGTAAGAGCAGCCATTACGTTGCTCATCAATTGGTTTTGTCCCCTTATCATTTCTTTTAACAGTTGTTGTTCCTCTTTACTCTCAGTAGCAATGTTATTTTCCGGGGCAGCCGGGGGTTGTGAATTGCTGGCTTGAAATGCCTGCCTTCCCTGCCCGTCACTAAAGGACCCTGCACTTTCTAATCGCAGGGCTCGCTTCAGCATTTCCTGTACGGTAGCGTTCTGAGGGAGGGTGACTAAAACTTCTTTTGTATGAGCATTGGCATTTTCAAAAACCAGTTTCTCACTCAGGCTTTCCTTAAGATGTTCAGGATGGTCCGATTGCTCTATAGCCTGATGCAATCGATCAAGGAAACTGGAATACGGCTCATTAGGCTTCTGTTTAACAGATAGATAAGAGGGGGCTGTACTTCCTGCTTTTATCTCCCCAATAGCCATCTGGGCGAGCCGCGTGGCTTCTTGCAGTATCACTGGGGCAATTCCGACCTGCGCACGAGCCCCAAAATATGGGCCAGTCCCCATTATCATCTCTGCCGTCATTCCCAAAAGAGGGTCACCCTGTGGTCGAGGCAGGGTGGCTGCGGTCTGAGCAAGGCGGCTCAGGTGGGACTCATACTGCATCGTTTGCGATGGAGTGAGAATCATCCTGACTACTTGCTTGGTATCCTCTGGTATTAGTATGCCAGATGCTGAAAATAGATACTGCAACATCTGCTTGCTGGGTTCGCTGTGCAAACCCGTCTGCCTAACCGTATCTCAGAGCTGTACCAAAAGCTTCCAGTCTAGGGGCAAGTATGTGCCCTCTTGATACGCTTGATCTCCCTCCCCTTTTGTCTCATACCGTACGGGAAACAGCTGCAACAGCTGATTAGCTTCTTTTACATTGCCCGCAGCCATAGCTTCCTCAGCGATTTTATGCCACGATTGGGGGCGCGGTCGGGGAGCCTTCAGCACTAGCTCTATGTTCCGATCTGAATTTCCTTCCCCTGGGGACACTTTAACCTGTTCATCATAGTGTCCGCTAGATTTTTTTACAACTTCTGGGTGAGTGTCTTTTTTTTGCTTTGATATAGCAAGGAGTCGTTGAAACATATCTACCAAAGGATCCTCATCATCGGAAGAGTCTGAGGAACCAGAATTAAAATCACAGATCTGTACAGTTTCTTGGGGGTCCACAACAGACCCGGACCTGGTTCCGGGGGCAGAGGTTTGGACGCATATGTCCTGCAAAAATGGAATGGTCGATGTCGGTACTGAAGGGGCAGTTGTATTCGATTGCATAGAAGGGTGATTATCAACAGGCTCTGCCAATAGGGCAGCAGCGTCCAGCGCTGAAGCCTTTTCTTGCTCGTCTGCCTCTGATTCCTTCTTTTTCTTCTGTCCTGCAGACNCTTCTCGTCTTTCAGTGTAACCCCTTTAGCGCAAACGGGGTCCCTGTTCGGGCGCCATTTGATGAGAAGGAATAAGCGGACACCAAAGATCCATTATGAATCATAAAGCGGTGACAATTTTATTGCAAAGCGTGTGCGGTTATATACACTTCTTGATAATGTATTCTACAAATAGCATGCTGATAGGTTATAACTCCCAAGGACACATCTGTATGTCACTCCTACTTGCGGTTTCCTCCCCAAGCTCTAGTTCCCTTTTTTCCCAGTTCTAACTGGTCGTATCCACATTCCAAGCTGCTTACTATCTGCAGGGACTTTCCAACACTTTTCCGTTGAATCACAGTCATGTCAAGGGCCTACTGAGGCCTACTTGTGCTAAACCTCCTCAGGACAGGCACCATTCTGCTGACCCACTAACTGCATATAGTGGGGATGCCCTTGTTCAACCAACCATTCCCCAACAATCACCAATGAATGTAAGCATTTAAAAACCACTACAGAACCACCCTGGCCTAATGTCTGTGTGTCAGTCGTTAGAGGGATGTTAGCTGAGGTGTGGGTGAATGTTGTGCAAGGGCAGATCTGGCAGGTGCTGTGGTGGGATGCAGTGCCAGACTAACGTGCTCCTTCCAGGAACGACGGCACCGAGTTCGGTGGCTCCATCTACCAGAAGGTGAATGACAAGCTGGAGACTGCCGTGCAGCTTGCCTGGACAGCTGGCAACAGCAACACACGCTTTGGAATAGCAGCCAAGTACCAGATTGACCCAGATGCCTCGTTTTGTGTGAGTGCCCTGCACGTATAGCTGTAAACACCTGAGAACAGGCTCCCTGGGTGGAAATGAGAAGCACTTTTGCATCAGTGAAGGATGTTTTGGTACAGTTCTCTAGTGCAGAGTTGGCTCCATAGATCTCTTTGCCTTGTTTTTAACAGCACAGCATTGGATCTTCCTTAAAAGTGACAGTGTTTTATTGTAGCATTGAGCACTACTTGGAGAATTTTTTCGTAATGTTCTTGATAAAACTAAAAGCTATGTTAATCAGAACACTATGGCCAGTAACAACTGTGGTCTGTTGGAGACTTTGCCTTTAAGTTATGTCAAAATTAACTCCTTTTTGTGATTTAAAGCATGAAATCCTTCCCTTGCTTAATAGGTGTGACTTTCTGGGGTGCATTAAGAAGGGTGTCACCAGCAGGTTGAGATTCTTCTCCCCATTTATTCTGCCACAGTGCAGCCACAGCTGGAGTATTGTGTCCAGCTCTGAGGTCCCCAGTTGAAGAGAGACAGGGAACTAGTGGAGGGAGTCCGGTGAAGGCTACAAAGATGTTGAAGGGAGTGGAGCCTGGGAAGGCTGAGAGCCCCGAGCGTGTTGAGCTGGAGAAGAGCAGCGTCAGAGATGATATTTTCAGTGCTCACCAAGAGCTAAAGGGTGAGGGGCAAAAGGATAGGGACAGACTCTTGTCAGTGATGCCCAGAGACAGCATAAGGGGCACTGGGCACAAACTAGAACCCAGGAGGGACCAGTGAACAGGAGGAAAAACTTCTGTGGTGTGAGGGTGCGGGAGCCCTGGAGCAGGCTGCCCAGAGAGGTGGTGGAATCTCCATCTCTGGAGAGCTTCTAACCCCAGCTGGACATTGTGCTCCTGGGCAAGCTGCTGTGGATGCCCTGCTTGAGCAGGGGGTTGGACTGGATGATCTCCAGAGGTCCCTTCCAGTCCCTGCCATGTTGGGATTCTGTGACTTAATTTTCGAGTGGAAGGGACTTGGCGGAAAGCTACCAAATTAATTTACTTACAGTATTTTTTCCCTTTAAGGCTAAAGTGAACAACTCCAGTCTGATCGGATTAGGATATACTCAGATTTTAAAGCCAGGTAAGTTTATGGAGAAGAAATACAGAATCAACATCATGATATTTTAATCTTGGGGTTTTTTGTTGTTTGTTTGGTGACAAAATGTGATCAGTTTTGTTGTTCCCCTTGGCAAGCCAGTAATGAACTTTTTCCAGAGACTGCTCTGTTAATTTTGGATGTCTGTTGGAAACAGAATTATTAGAGACCACCATCCACTGCCCTGTCAGATCCTCCTTTGTGTCGCTATAAACTATATCTACAATTATTTTTTCCCCAGATAAATAAAAGCATTTTTAGTACTTTCAGAACTACCTTATTACCGAGTGTATTTTGCTTGAAAATGTAATCTTCTCAAGGTCCCCTGGTTCAGGAAGAGGACAGTCTTGCTATGAAAACTGGTTTTAATGTGGTTTAATAAGTCTACTGCAAGAACGACAAGCAGATTGACATGATGCTGTCTCTCATAACATCCTCGTAGAACAGCTCAGGAGATGTGGCAAGGCCAGTTGGTCTGCGGGGCGGATCAAAAACTGGCTCCACAACAGAGTTCAGAGGGTTATGATTGGTGGCACAGAGTCGAGTTGGAAGCCTGTAGCCAGTGGTGTTCCCCTGGGATCAGTACTGAGCCCAGTATTGTTCATTATCAGCGACCTGGATGAGGACATTGAGTGTAGCCTCAGCAAGTTTGCTGATGATGCAGAACTGAGGGGTAGCTGACACTCCTCAGACTGCGCTGCCATCCAATGTGATTTGGACAGGCTGAGAGCTGGAAGAAAGCTAACCACACGAAGTTCAATAAGGACAAGTGCAGGGTCCTGCATCTGGGAAGGAATAGCAGCAGACACCGGTACAGGTTGGGGCTGCCCTGCNAAACCCACCTGGTTGCATTCCTGTGTGGACTGCCCTGGGTGATCCCACTCTAGCAGGGGGGTTGGACTCCCTTTTCTCTGAAGGTCCCTTACAGCCTCTAATGTTCTGTGATTCTGTGAGAGATACAGCAGACAGGGCTGGGGCATTTTCATACTTAGATTTGTTTGGAAAGCTGGGTGTGTATCAAGGTCTCAATTTTTCACAATACTGGACTGTAAAGTCAGACCAATCAGTAGACTGAGAGCTAGCTGTAATTGCTTGGAATGAAAACAGGCAGATTTATCGCTGTGTGATTTATCATAGCTTTCGTAATTCGGAAATATTTAATATCTGCAAATTGTTTTAAAATGCCCAGCCCTGCCAAATCATGTTCATCTGGCTACCCAAGAAATTAAAGCAGCAACACAGACACTACTCTTACTGAACCTAAACCTCCTTCCAAGTTTTAACAGTTGGTCTTTTCTCTCCCTTTTCTCTCTCAGGTATCAAAATGACACTGTCAGCTTTGTTAGATGGCAAGAATGTCAATGCAGGTGGCCACAAACTTGGTCTAGGATTGGAATTTGAAGCATAAGGAGTGGTTCTATGAAGGCTACTTTGAAAATACAGCATAGCTACCTTCAGAATATAGTGTACCTTTCAATGTTTTGTCTGGGATGCAAGTTTTGCTCAGTATCAGTTCTACTAGTCCTGGTTAAAGACAGTTAAGCTTTAAAAATGATGCTGTTAAAGAAATGGAGACAAAAGCATAAAAATGATTCCTAATTCCAGGCTGTTTTGTTGTTGATTTTTGGTGTTTTGTTTTTTTTTTTTTTAATGTTACTGCCCATCACACCTGTCAGCTGTCACAAGATAGGAAGTAGGAAGGTATTGATTGCCAATATATTGACTACACATGGAATATGTTCATGTGGCATAAAAATTAAGATGTGAAGAATCACAAACCATGATTTGTACTGTTAATTCTGTAAGCAAAATGTTCTGACACTTAAGGCTTCAGTTCACGGTGGAATGTGCAAATTTGTCTGAAAAAGGGATTTAAAAAAAAACAAAAAACCCACAATTATTTTTAGGTAGGCATTTCATGATAAATGGTTTGCTGTTTTTTGGTTGTCTTCTACTCACAGCTGTCTCCAGAATGCTTTAGGTTGTCTGCTCTGTCTAAGTCCATTGCAGAGGAGGTTTGATGTGACTCAACCAATACTACCTGTCCTGTGTTGTGGCTCCTTTCCCCTGCACTGACTGGGAAGCTTGTAAGACTGGGCCATAATCAGGGAAATGTTTGTAATTGCAAATCTATAGTTGCATCACTTAAAATGGACTTTTGGTTTATTACCACTTCTTTGCGACAACTAAATGGGTGAATTTTTAGAAAGTCTTCCATTTTGTGTGGAGCTAGACCCCAAAATGCTGTACTTGATACTATTAAAAATGGATAAAATACCAAACCCAAGTTGAATAAAATATTGAAATGTCGCCTTGTACTTTGTCTTTATATTGTGAAAACAATTCCATATGAATTCTTGGCTGCAGAAGCAGATAGGTGATGTCTGTGCATAGTTGGTGTGACACAAGCCAAAGATGCTTGCTCGACTTAAGTTCCAGGCATGGCTGTGTTCTGGTCCTCACACACCTCTGGCCACTGCACATACCTGTGTGTCTGTCTAGTGCAGAAAAGAAGGCAAATCACTTCGTGACTTCGATGATAAACAAGTCGAATTACTTAAAACAAAGAGGTGTGGGCAATGAAGAGTTGTCAGCGGGGTTGAACTGCAGTGGCTTTTCGTTAGGACTTTGTAATTTTTTATGTGTCAGTAAGCGGCGGTGGGAGGTGTGCAGGTGGTGGAGCTGCCCTTGGCACGCAGCCTGCAGGCACACCTCAGACAGCCGCAGCTGCGCGGGCAGGTTCTCTTCCCCCACCGCAAACCGCCTCTGACTGCTGCCTGCTGTGCCTTTGTTCAAACCGTTCACCCAGCGCCCCCGGCACATGTGGGTCCCCTCCCTGCGCTCTGCCCATCAGACACAGTGCACGCAGCGAGGCCATCGGCTTCAGGGCTTCCCTCGGAGGCTGGGTCACCTCACCTGGGCAAGGAGAAAGCTTTTTTCTGTCATTCTGCACACAAAGCCGCTGCGTGCACGCTGCTGACAGTTTTCCCAGGGCCGCAGGCTTTGTGGGGAGGCTTCGATTCCTAACATCGACCCTGACAAAGCCTCAAACCAGGTGGGGTTTGGTCTCCCTCCCTAGGAACAAGTGACAGGATGAGGGGGAACAGCCTCGAGTTGTGCCAGAGGAGGTTTAGATTGGGGATTGTAAGTTCTTCACCGAAAGGGCTCCGAAACACTGGGGCAGGCTCCCCTGGCGGTGGTCGAGTCCCCAAGCCGGTGTCTGAAGGAGGCAGAGGCGCTGCCCGGGGGCCACAGCCTCCCGCCGGGCAGTCAGGCAGCGGCGGCGCTCCACCGCCTGGGGGCGCTGCCAGCCAATGGCCGCCTCCCTGCTCCCCGCGCAGGCGCCGAGGGCGGAGCCAGCGCCACGTCTGCCAAGGGTGCCCGGCAAGATGGCCGCGGCCGGCGGGCGCCGCGTCTCGGCGGGCCGCGCTCTCTGCCTCCTGCTGCTCTGCGGCTGCGGCTTGGCGGCCCTCGGCCAGGACGGCCCCGGTGAGTATGGGAGGGGCTGGGTTGGGCCGGACTCCGACGGCTGGCCGGGCTAGGGGCGCACTCGGCTGCCCCGCCGCCAGTCTTTCAGCGGACTAGCCCTCGGAGCTTTGGGCCTGGAGGGCTTTGCGGTCCTGGCTGCCGCTGGGCCGCTGCGGCCGGCCCGGCTTGCGGAGGGGCCGCTTGTGAGGCCGCCTCGGGGCGAGCCGGGTCCGGCCCCGGGCACCGGTCTCAGGCGAATCTTGGCTCCGCTGTCTGAGGAAACTGGTCGGGAGCGGCGGGACCTGGGGCAGAGCTGCTGTTCCTCGGCGACTGCGCCCCAGGTTGGCTCACCAGGGGTTCACTTGGGGAGTTTGCCGCTAGGAAGGTCACTTTAGCTGAGTACTTCAGGCATCAAAGTCAACGTTTTGTGCAAATTGCTCCAGTTGTGTGCCTGTTTTCCCTCCCTCCAATAAACTTAGGTTATTTTGCAGGCTGACTCCTAGTTAAGTCTATTTGCTTTCTCCCACTTCAGCCTACAGAATAACGGCGACCAAATACTGACAAGAAGTACATATGTGAAGCGCGGTGAGGTTTGTTTGAACTGCAGTAGGGACTGGGCAGCGAAGAGGAAGGACATTGCTGAAGGACACGAAGGGAGCTTTTCTGAGCTGGCGGTTCCCGTATCGCTTGTCAGTCACGTCCGAACCAGCTCCGCTTGCGTTGCCTCCCGCTGGCTCCAGTGGGTGAGAAGTAGTGGTGGATATGAGACCCTGTAGGAAACTGACAGCTTTTATCTTCAAAAATGATGAAACAACTTCTTTTCTAAAAAGTTTTGTGGCAGTGACTTTTGACCCAGATGTTTTTATGTAGGGGGTCTGTAAGGAGGGCTGTGCCGCTGGGTCTGCTGCTGTGACCGAACGTAAGCAGCTGTTGCTCAGGCACCTCCGGAGTCGAGCACTGTGTCTAGCGCCACCGGACAGTGCTGTGTGACTGTAAACAGTGCAACCACCCATTGCAGTGCCAAACAGTTTTGAGTAGATATCATAAATCGATTGTGTTCTAGTTGCTAAACTCACTTCTCCTATTGAAACAAACAAAAAAAATAACTTCTTTTAGGAATAATAGGAAACTGTTCTTCCTCCTGCTAACCTCCAGCATTATCTGGTGGGAGCCTCTTGAATTTAAGCATATATCCTACAATATTCATATTAAAATTAAACTGATTTGAAGTGTAAGGATACATGCAGTGTAGTTCTATAGGAAACGTAGTCTTGTATTTCAAACAATTCAGCTATATTCTGTGATACTTTTGTCTATGTGGTGTGGGTAGCAGTAGGATTTTACCTGCTTCACTCATACCAAGTGATAGGATGAGAGAAAATGGCCTCAAGTTGCACCAGAGAAGGTTTAGATTGGATATTAGAAGAAACTGGTCACTAAAACAGTTCTCAAACACTGGAGCAGGCTCCCCAGGGAGGCAGTCGAATCCCTGTCACTGGAGATATTTAAAAGATGCAGAGATGATGTGCTGAGGGACGTGGTTTAGTATTAGACTGAGTAGAGTCAGAGAATGGTTGGACTTGATCTTGAAGATCTTTTCCAACCCAAGTGATTCTATGATTCTGTATCATGGCAACCAGTTATAAACGTGAAACTATTTTGCAGCTTTTCTTCATATTTATCTCTGACTTGACTCCTGAGGGTAGATAAGAATTCCATAAACTTGTCCTGTACAAGAACTGAAGAGGTTAATGTTGAGGCACCACAATATCTGGTTCATGCAGCATAAGTTTTGCAGTTGGTTAAAGAATAATTCATGCTGGAGAAGAGTACCATATAAAGAAGTCTGTTGTAATTGATCCTCTGTAAATATATGTGTTTCATGAATAACATGGTTCAGTTTTTCCCTTTGACTTATGACTAATTTGATACAAACAGTTGGCTGAAGGCTTTATTTTTAAGATCTGTAACTTTACAGTGAACCATGGAGTGCTTAATGAAAGTATTGTTAGGTTTAAAAAAAACCCAAACAAAACCCAAAAAACAAACCCAAAACCCAACACCAAAAACAGTTGAGCATGCCAAAATACAAAGGAAGCATGGTTCAGATGTTGAAATTGTGTTTACTGAGAGTCTAAAATGTGTTCTTCGTTTGTAAGGTACCACCTGATTTGAGTCGGAGCGATATGCTGTAAACATGAGTAGTTCACTTTTTGGTGGTTTTTTTAGGATCAACAGAATTTAGCTATTTATAAACTCCCTCTGCATCTTTTATTTCATCCTGCTTCTGGATAGAGAAGAAGGATGATGAACTCTGCATATGGCTTTCATGCTTACCTTGTTTTTTATGTAGCACTTCAAGGCCACCCCAGCTCTGAAGAGGTAAATTTGGAATACACTGTTCTGGAGCAGTCTTGCTGATGTAGTTCTTTGTAACAGTTTGCTGACAACAGAAAGCTTTCTTGCAGGAGCACATCAGATCGTCCTTCCTCCAGCTTCGTTCCTTAGGCTGTAGTTTATTAGTTTGAGTTAAGATTGGAAATAGTTTTCTGTGCCTACACACTCAATCAAAGTGCGTGCCTGAAAAGAAGTGGTGGGACCTTGTGTCCTGACTGAAGGAGGCCTTGCAGCATATTCTCATTTCTGGCTGGTGAAACACAGTGGTGAAAACTAAAAACCTTCAGTTGCAGGGCAAGCCTTACCGAGAACTTACTCTGTAGACCTCAGTGAGCTGTGAGGGATAGAGAGTTGATAATGGAGGAAATCCTGCTTGTTTCTGATTCTACAAAACATCCTAAGGCCATGGAGCTCCACAGGGAGGCTATTCCTCTCAAACTCTGAGTCTGGAAAAAATGTGTGCTCAATTTTTCAGAAAAATTTTGGCATGGTAACTAAGAAAGTGTGTGCTTACAAGCTTGAATTCCTGTCCCACTCAGGGCTGAAGTTGCCAGAATATAGGTGTCTGCATTTTACATATGAATTCTCAGATATTTGCAGTGTGAAATAAGCCCTGTTCATCGCGTGATTTTTTTTGTCTATAAAGCAAATGCTTGCAGTAATTTTCATTTGTAGCTGGAGAAGCACAGGATGAGTTAGGGCCTTGTGCTTAGTGTTGACTGTTTCTCATCCTTTTGTCAGATGCTGTGGAAGTGGAGGTGCTTCAGAAAAATACTTCTAAAACTGAAAATGAAACACTAAGTAGATCCCAAAATGTAACAGACATCTTGCAGAGTATAACCCAAACAAAAGAGGAGAGCCCAGCAGCAGCTAAAAGCAGTTCAGCAACTGCAGCAAAACCAGCAACAGTGAAAGGTGATTCTCCACCTCCCGTTCTCTCTCATCTGGTGACTGCTAGTCCAGTGTCTCAAATGGATGTTGATGCTTCTGAAGCTACCAAAATTGAGGAAGAGGATCTTCTAACAGATTTGAAAGACACAATAAATAGTTCACCACCTGCTCTAAAAGAAACAATAGAGTCAGATGGAGGAGATGACTATGGCCCTTATGAAATGACGTCAAATTCCAGATATAACGCAGACCCAGAGATGCCAGAAGATGATGACTCTGACACCATTAGTAATTACAATGAGGAGATCAAGACCCTTAATGAGAAGATAAAAGATGTTTCTGTCTCGGGACTGGAAGAAGAGGAAGACAGCCATTTCTTTTTCCATCTGGTTGTAGTTGCCTTCTTAGTAGGTGTTGTTTATGTCACCTATCACAACAAGAGGAAGGTGAGTCTGTTGTGAAAACTTGAGGAAAACAACTTTGGTGTTGAAAATAAAGTTGAGTTGCCTTGTACATGATCTTAGTAAGAGGAACATAGCTTTATGGAGAAAGAACTCTTTGCTTGGTCTTGTGATAAGCAGGTAGTTAAGCAGATTATTACTGCCATTTTTATCTGCACAGTGGCAACTTGAACCAGACATTTGAGATTAGAAAATCAGTTAATTGATAACATCAGCAATCAGCCTGTTTAGCAATGAATACTGGCATTGTACAACATGGGCTGTATAAATGAGACCTGAGTCAAGTCAAGTGAAAGTAATTAACAATTTTTGTTTCTACCCAGGATTATAAACAGCAAATTAAGGAAGTTTTAACCCCAAATGGCATGGGAACATTCTTGTTATAGCTGTGGTAATCCTAACAATAAGTGTTCACTTTAAGGTGGTCATCATAGGTAATTGTGAGAGCTTAACTACAAATTTTTAGGAAATGTCTAATGCTCTTTCCAGTTTACAAATAGAAGCTCGGAGTTGGTAGTTTTGGATAATTGTGCCATGATACCAAAGTAATTCTCTGTATCCCAGAAGTGTTCATTAGTAACACTAATCAGTATTACCATGAGGGTAGCGGAACACTGGAACTGGTTGTCCAAGGAGGTAGTTGAGGCCCCATCCCTGAAGATATTTAAGGTGAGGCTTGTCAGGGCTCTGGATAACCCAATCCAGTTGAGGATGCCTCTGCTTACTGCAGATGGGGTTCGACAAGATGGCCGTTGGAGGTCCCTTCCAACCAAGACTATTCTGTGATTACTTCAGAATAGATGGTAGCCTGAAAAATGGAACTTCAGCCGAGCCAGACCCAGTACAGATACACGCACAGCTTTGCATTAACTCATGAGGGAAATACAGTGTTTATATTTGTACAGAACACTGATTTGGTCAAGGATTTGGGGGACTCTGGAAAGAACACAGCTCAGAAAAACCTCAGACTTCAGCTTTACAGTGCAATGGCATATCTGGAATCTACCAGGTCTTTATGGGGGGAAGTGGCAAAGACTGATTTGCCTTTGGAAATTTAACTTTGAGGAGCACCTCCCACTACACCAAGCTGCTCGAGGCCTCATCCAGCCTGGCCTTGAACACCTCCAGGGAGGGGGCATCTACAGCCTCCCTTGGCAACCTGTTCCACTGTCTCAATAATCTCACCGTAAAGAATTTCTTCCTAATCTCCAGCCTCAATCTGCCCTCCTCAAGCTTCAAACCATTCCCCCTTGTCCTATCACTACAAGTGCTTGTAAAAAGTCCCTGCCCAGCTTTCTTACAGATCCCCTTCAGGTACTGGACGAAATATTTGATAAAAATTGCCTTGTTTTTCTCCATAAGTAAAATAATGCTTGTAGTGTCATTTGGGTGACTGAAAAGCTGTCTCATGATACTACTTCTTAGCACTTGCAAATAATTTTGGTAGCAGAAAATACTCTTAAGTACATTGATAGGGGCAAATGTTTGTGAGACAGCAGTCACATTTATTTAGATTCTTTTTTTTCTTTCCTTGTTCTCACTTACACCATCTTCTGATTCCCGCTTTTGCCAGTACAGTTGGTTTGCATAGTTAAAGTGGCTTCTTAGATAATGTTGGTAAGAAATGAGACTAAACAGGGTGAATGTACAACACATTTAAAATTTGGTTGTTTCATTTTCTTTCAGATCTTCCTACTGGTCCAGAGCCGGAGATGGAGGGATGGCCTGTGCTCTAGGACAGTAGAATATCATCGTTTAGATCAAAATGTTAATGAAGCAATGCCTTCCCTGAAAATAACTAATGACTATGTCTTTTGAAAGCACTGTGATTTGAGTTTGCTGAACTTACTGCTCTTTGCCTGCCTGGTCACGTAATGATATTCAGGTATTCTCAACATGCTGCTTGTCCTGATGGGAGACGTACTCTCTTCGATCTGGCTGTTCTTTAGGTTAAATCTCCCAGGACATCAAGGGCATGATACATCTGTTTGCTCCTTTGAATCACGTTTTATATCAATTACAAAGACACAGAGTTTTATAATTAATGCTCTTTTTGTTCATTAAGCAGAGTCTCCTCTGCCTGCAGCACAGCCAGTACAAAAAATAACCATTAAATATTTTAGGTCTAATAGATAAATGACTTTGCCATCACTAAATTAAATTAATGATCGCTTTGCTATTCACTTATGTGGCTTGTAAACATAATGACTTTTATTTGTGCTTAAACCCTGGTGCTGCAGATCTTTCATTTGTCTCTTTTGGGTTCTGTTTTCTTGTTGCGTACTTTGAGCCTGGTTTAGGCAGAATAGTAAGTGTGACAATTTCATAATTTCTCTTTGTGCTCATGCAGTAAATAATTTTTAAAAATACATTGTTTCAGAAATTATGTATCTTGTATTTCCTTAAATATTCAAGATCTTTGCAGCTTCTAAACAGTTTATTTCTTGTAGCAGTACTTCTCACTATTTCATTATTTTTGTAATTAACAAATGGAAAATAAGCCTTGTGGAATAATCTTACTAAAATATAGTTGACAGGCTGTACATCAAAGCTTTCTGTAGAATTTGCAGGCAATTGGAACTCAGTTATGTGGGTTCCAAATGTAAGAATTTCTTTTGTTCTTCTGACCCAGGTAACAGGCAGATGAAGTGAAGGTGTGTGAGGCTGCCAGTCTGTGGACACCACGCTCATTTTTAACCATAATTTAGTGTAAATCAAGTTACAGTTCTCATTTTGTTTTTTCTTTCAATTTTTTTTTCACCATCTGTACTATGTTATTTATGTTTTCATGAGTTGTAAGATACAAATTCGTAGTTTTCTGTACATTCTGTTTGTGATTTAGTTTTCATACTGAGAAATCTGTAAATAGTGGTGGATCGGGACCCCATAATTAATGACTTGCCATTCAGGTTGCTCTGTAACATTTTGAAATCATCAGCTTTACAACTGTTGGCATGAGGAGTCTGAAGGGATGATACTCTTACAAATGAAGTGCTAAAAGTTTGAAATCCTACTGGTCAATGTGTTCTTTTTGTAACACAAGAAGTAAAGCACAATCAAAACATCTCAGAACACTTTTCTTGCAGTACTTCTTATCATACTTGGACTTGTATCCCTTAATGTTTTGAATAAGGTTTTTAAAATAAATGACATTAATAAGCTTTTGGGTTTCACCTTAACTGTTTCACCACCTTCCTTCAGAGAAAGAGCTTGGGAGTGGACATGTAGGAATTCAGAAATTTTTTAACAAGTAATTTTTCAACTAAGTTGTCTCAGTAATTCTCATGGAAGGTGCTTGAAATTCTCACCTGAAGATAGCCACATCATGCCACTGTGGTCAGGATCCAGAGGAAAGCTTGGCAAAGCTCCTTTAGGATGTTTAAATGCTGGGTTTGGAGAGGAGGAGGGTAATGTTTTTAGACTTGAGAAATATAACAGATTCCTCCTTAAACACATTCATACACATTCATAAAAGGGGATTTTTACAGCAGAGCATCTGTGTTCATAACGCTCATGTTCCCTTTCCGCCTGGTACCTCAGCCCTTAAACACACACTGCAGGTGGGAGTGAGGAGGTATCCACGTTAAAAATTATACTTCAAATGTCATTACCTCTAAATGGGCATCTACAATGTGCCTGGGGACATGAAAAGGGGGTTGGGGGCGTCTGAAGGGCTCTGGGGCATATAGAGGCGTCCGTAAGCCTCTGAATTTTCCCCTGGGGGCTCCTGGAGGCACCCAGAGGAGTTGAGGAGTGTTTCAGTGTAGTTTTGTGGTCTCTGTGGGGTCTCCCCCGTATCTGAGGTCCTCAGCGGAATTGTAGCGGTCTCAGGTTTTGAGGTCTGG
>WBNM01040367.1:0-24486 GCA_013399055.1 Ramphastos sulfuratus
ACACACATATACTCACACATATACTTACTGCTAGAAGATAGAATCATAGAATCATAGAATGGTAAGGTTTAAGGGACCTCAAGGATCATCTAGTTCCAACCCCCTGCCATAGGCAGGGACACCTCCCACTAGTACAGGTCACTCAAGGCCTTGTCCAACCTGGCCTTGAACACCTCCAGGGAGGGAGCAGCCACAACCTCCCTGGGCAACCTGTTCCAGTGCCTCACCACTCTCACTGTAAAGAACATCCAGTCTAAATCTTCCCTCTGCCAGTTTAAACCCATTGCCCCTAGTCCTGTCATTGCAAGAAGCATTTATGTCCATGTAGTTTGCCATCAGACAGAATAAAGCCAGGGAATGTTACCCAAGGATTCTTTTAGTTGGCCCCAAACACCAAGTTTAGTACAAACCCGTGATTATATCTTACTTGTGTATTTTCTGACAGCCCCATGAGCCATTCAGCAGTGGTGATTAGCATCAGCAACATCTTGTATGCTGGTTTTTCCCACAAAAAAGCAGTAGTGATAAGCCCTGAAGGAAGACTCATCCACAAGACAAAGTCAGCTTCTGTCAAGGGTTAGGGTTGGGCTGACCATTAGATGAGGGACAGAGACTGTCTATGAACCCTTCTCCCTTGCCAGAGGGAAGAGAAAGGGAATAAGGCAGAGAGACTGATGGGCTGGGAAAGAAAACTAAGCCAGCTTTAAAGAAAATAATAATTATAAAATTAAACAGATACAAACACAATATTGAAGCAAATGCTGATGGCAGTTATGCAACTGTCACCACTGATGCTGAGAGCGGGCACTGGGAAAGTCCCAGACTGGCCTCAGCAGCAGATGTGAGCTGGATTAGGGAGCTGAATTCTGGAACTGAATTTAGGGACACATGAATCAGGATTGAAGGCAAAATGGACAGAGTCCTCCTCAGACACTGGCCACTGAATAAGAAGTTTGACCCTGGTGATCACTCAGCTTTATCCTGAAGATGGTGTCCATGGAAGGGAATCCCTTGTTGTTCAGTTTAGAGTCACCTGTTCTGCCCACTCCCCCTGCATGGCACACAAGATATGGCAGTGCCTTTGGTCTGCACAGGATCAAGTCTAAGCCAGGGCCTTTCTGCAGCCCAGCCCTTGGCAGGGACTCTCCCCATCAGTGTTCTCACTGCTATAAGCAGCCACTGCCTGTGTAAACCTGCCCTGAACTTTGGAAATTGCCCTCACTGAGCAGAGGCTGAGCTGAGGAGTCAAATCCCTGAACTGAGTAATTTCTGGTCTAGCTCAAACCAGGACAGTTTCCTTTCCATGGGTTTCAAAGGCACCAGCTGTATGCCTTCCACACAGACAATCCATGGTTATTAACGATTTCCTCTTTTAGGTCAATAGACCTCGAGCAGAAGCTGGCTGGCTTTTGCTCAGAGCAGTGGTACAGGCTTTTCTTCAACTTGGTGTCTCCTTTGCCCTAGTTAAGTCAGGAGTTAATATCCCTTATCACAAGCATGGGGTCATGTCCTGATGTTTAAAGTCAGCACATGCAAAAGAGGCTCCCTGGACAGGCAAACCCCTCTCATCCAGCTAAAGCTGGGCTGAATGGAGACCTGTGCCTGAACACAGAAGAGTGAATAATGGCTCAATATGCTGTTGAAGACTCACAGTGCATCTTGAGTGAGCTCTGCACAGAGGGCTTTTCTGGTCTAAGACACAAGACAAAGAAATGATCCTAAACCACTTTAATTTTTTTTTTTTAATCTTTTTTGGCAGAAAACAGACTGTACTGTCCCAGTAAATCAAGCTCAGCTTGCTGGAAAGTAATAGATCATAAGATCTGCCCTAGTCTATAATTTGACCCCACCATGCTGTCCAGAAAGAACCTTCTACCTGTAGGTTGAAGGAGTTCACATCCTGTCTTGGATCACAAAATGAGCAAATTTAAGAATCTCAAGATCCCTATAAAAAGCTTTTGGCTCATATCACATGAACTGGCCTGGTCTTCTTGCCATGACTACCATGCCACCACCCCTTTGGAGAGCAGCAGGGCAGAGGTGATCAGGGGAGTTGTATGTTCTTCTTTTCTCTTCCCCTCTTCTGTCCTCCCCAGTCCAGCATGTACAACAGTGTCAGGAGAATGGTGTGAGCCCCAGACATCTCAAGATGAGCTCTCTAGCCAGAGTTCTGGGAGTTGTGGCTCCCAGCTGGGTTCATCCTACCGTTCCCTTTTACCTCTAGCTGCATTTGGGACAAATGCTGATCTGGTTGGATAGATCATTTTCTGCAGCCAGAACATCCCAGTCAACTGGTGAATGCCCCCAGGATCCAGTGAAGCCACTCTCCTTGGACACTGAACAACACATTCTTCACTTTCTCCACCTCTGAGCAGCCAGCACCTTCCCATCACCCTCTGAGAGAAGACCAGTTTGCACCACCAACACAAAGGAGTCAGGGGTACAAGGCTAGGTGACAATAGATGTTCTTCTGAAACTATCAACTTTCACCTTGCTGCTCACCAAAAACCCTACTAAGGGAGGGTTACACCATCCTCCCTCTTTCTTTAATCCATCCTCACCCCTGCCCCAGCAAAGCAAACAAAGCAAAGGGCTCTGTTGTTTCGGACCTCCAAGGAAAAAAGAATGAAAAGCAGCCCATCCTCCCTGCCTAGCATGTGACGAGCCACAGAAGAGCAGCAGAGCTGCCAAGCCTGGTGACTAAGGCCAAAGAGAGAGGAGATAGAGGAGCACAAGGGCCTGCTTGTTTGGGTTTTGTTTGGGGAGTTATTTGAAATTCAGCAGCGACTGGCATTAGAGAACAGAGTCCACTCAGAGCTTCTCTCTTCCCATTCATCCCCAGCCCGGCAAAGAAGGGAGGGGGGGATGTAGGCTGAGAAGAGGGGGAAAACAACCAGTCTCCTTATCATAATGCCTGCCTGGTAGAGGCAGCCTCTGCCCACAGGGAGGCATTTGAACCTAGACTTCATTGGAGGGAAGTCAGGACAGGACAAATTCTTGATGCTCAGGGCAGCTTGACATTGAAGGATCTTCTCTCCTTAGCAAGGTTTTGGTGAGGATTCATAGAATCATAAAATGATCTGGGTTTGAAGGGATTTCCAAATGCCATCTAGTCCAACCCCCTCTGCAGTCAGCAGGGACATTCTCAACTAGATTAGGCTACCCAGAGCCCTGTCAAGCCTCACCTTGAGTATATTCAGAGATGGGGCCTCAACTATCTCTCTTGAGCAACCTGTTTCAGTGTTCCACTGCCCTCATGGTAAAGAATTTGTTCCTTCATGAAGACCAAATCACATTTTTGCCTCTGCCTCAGTTTCCCCAGATATAAGCTAAGAGTCATACTGTCACATTTAGATAACAGGGACATTTCCTAGCTAAAAGCAATAGAAGTTGAGGTTGTCCAGCCTGGAGAAGAGAAGGCTCCAGGGACACCTTATTGTGACCTTTCAACACAGAAATGGGGCTTGTAAGAAATATGGGGACAATCCTCTTGCAACTGGACAACATGTGATGGCTTTAAATTAAAAGAGAGGAGACAGACTAAGTATTATGAAGATATTTTGTTACAGTAATGATGATGAAACACTGACCCAGGTTGTGCAGAGAGATGGTAGATGTTTCATTGTTGGATCCATTCCAGGTCAGGTTGGACAGGGCTCTGAGCCTACCTCATTATAGGGAGGTTAGATCAGATGTTGTTTAGAGGTCCTTTCCAAACCAAGCCATTATATAATTCTATGAAAAGAGTGAAGTGGAACAGAAAATAACAGAAGGTTGGCTACAAATAAACAATGTGGCTGTGAAGGAGACAACATGTCAATCTAGGAGATATTTCCAGATCTCCAAATATAAGGAAGACATTATCTTCAGCCATGCCTAACTATTACATCCATTTTTTTGTGCTCAGATTCTAAGAAAGATGAATTCCCTGTGACAAAGGGTTGCAGAGAGAGATTATTAGGATGACTGGGAGAACATGACTTATCAGAAGATTCCAGGAATTAGGCCTTACAGAAGGAACATGAAAAGAAAATTAAAATATTGTATTTAGATGATGGGAAGTCAACACCAGGAGAAGAAAGACTCTTGAGACTACAGAATGGTGAAGACATAAAATTAAAGATATTTCATTTGGAACAACAACAACAACAAACAAGCAAAAACAAACAAACAACCCCCTCATAAAAACCAAACCAAACAAACAAAAGCCACAAACAAAAGCCAAACAAACAAACAAACCCCAAAGAAACAAATCAATCAAACAAACAAATAAACAAAAAGCCATGATAAACACCTTGGGTTGACATTTGTAGTTGCCAGAAAAATTATTGTCCTGGACAGTAAATGAGTTACAAGACAATCTCCATGCTGTCATTGAGCTGGAGTTCCCTATGCAGGCAGTTGGCTTTGAGAAGTAGCCTTTTCTCCTGTATTTAAGGCAGAGAGATGGAAACATCTTCACCACCTCTGTAGCCTCTGTCTATAGAGCTGAACACAGTGGGGAGCCTTTACATCAAGATATTTCTGTAGCCCATGAGATGCCTCCTTGCTGTTTTCTCTCAGGTATTTGGTGAGTCATCAGCAACGAGGTGAAAGTTTTCTGTCCTTACTTTACAGTGAAGTCCCAGATAGCTCAAGGACTTCGATGACAACCTACAGGCCTGAGAACTCCTTTCTGCAGGCAGCAGAGACTTCTTCCACTTGTGTACTCATTTTTACTTTGAAGTCCTCCATCTCTAATGCCTTATCCTCAGACATAGAGATAATTCAGGGGCCCAAGGCAAATTTCAGGAAGAAATCTCATCTTGGTATGATACAAATTGATGTTAGCAAACCAGGCCACATTCAAGCCAACAGGTCCAAATTCAGCAGCCTTGCTCTATCTCTACTGAGCTCTCTTCAGAGTCCTTGTCTTCCTATGTGAGCCTCAGACCCCTGATAAACCTCTGAGAGTTCTTGGTCGCCATGATTTTGGGAGCAGAAAGTCATTCTTCATGCACTCACTTCCCTCCTGCCTTGCTTTCCTCCCAAAGTCAAGGTGAAGGTGGCTGGGAGAGATGAGAGACCCTTTCTGAGTCATCTCCTGTCCCCTTTTAATATGGCAGGAATCTCTGCACAGGAGTAAATCTGAATGTAAAGGAATAGTCACTCTGAAATCAGTGACTCTTCACCCTCTCCCATCTATATTACTCCATGATGCCTCTTGCCCTCAATCACATTTCCACACACCTCCTGCAGTCATTGCCCTCTCCAGCATGACTGCCTATTTATTTGCAGCAGGTGGGCAGGGTTCTTTGATTTTTCTCCACATAGGTGTAACACTCAGCTTCTACCCCATGTTTAAATCTCACATTCAAGTTCAAAGTTCCTGTTGGTGCCTTTTCAGTTATCTAATTTCAGGCAAATCTAAGTTTAGGTTTTTAAAACAAAGATTTTCAATCTCTGCATGCACAATGAACTTAAAGGACGTGTCCTTTCCATCCAGGATGCTGATAAATGTGGCTACAGTGCCAGAGAGACCTTCACTCCCCATCAACTGCTCCTTTCAGTTTCTAAGATGCTGCTGTTAGAGAGACAGAGCTCCTTGGAGACCAAAAGAAAGGATGCAGAGACAAATACTTCACTCCCCATGGAGACAGCATTCTGTTCATTACTGTTTGGTAATCTGGCAATTTTGGACATCCCTCTGTCCTCAGATTGTGGCACCTTTCTGACAGCTCTTGTAGTACCTGGGATACTTGTGTGAAATTGGAATTCTTCAAGTTATGCCATTATAAAAGATGGTTAACTTAAAAATAAGTACAAATAGTGTTAAAAAAAAAATTTAAAAAATCTCAGCTGTCACTGCTGAAACAAGCTGCAGAAGATGACCACAAATTCCAAACAAAATAAAATATTTCCAAGCAACTTAAGAATTGAAGTGTTCCAGTTTCACATTTCCCAATGATTTTTATGTTGTTCATGTTTCATAACTGGGTAAGCAAATACAAACAGCACAGGCTACAGATCTTTCCATTCTAGTTCCACAGGAGATGCTGGAGTCACCATCCCTGGAAGTCTACATAAAACATGTAGCCCTAGCACTTTGGGGCTTAGTTTAATGGCCATGGTGGTCTTAGGTTGGTGGTTAGACTCCATGACCTTAGAAGTCTTTTCCAACCAACAAAACAATTCTATGATTCTATGACACAGGTCCATGCAACACTCAGGATTGCGCAATTTAGTTAAATCCATCCTGGACACAGCTTTTGTAGAAGGATACATCCAGCCCATGGGAGAAACAGCCACCACTGCTACAATGTGACCCCCTTCAAGGAATGTGCAGACCCTCCTCACTCCTGCCTGGCACCTTGCTTGTTCCTCATCACCACCTGCTAGTTTGGTCTGAGTGTTCTTTTACACCTTGTTCATGTTGATATTTTAGACTGAGTGTCCTGTACTACTTTGTTCTCCTTGCACTACAGCCGAATGAACCAAACCAAATATAAAACAGAAAACAACACCAACAAAAAACAAAACAAAACAAACAAACAAAAATTCAACAATAAATCCCCTAATTAATATACATAGAGGCTGAAAATATGGATATTTCACTGAAGTCTTGAGGCAAGTTCTCAGGAGATTACCGAGGTGGACACAGGCACGTGTGTTTTATTTATAGCTCTGGTTTTACTGCAGTCACTCAGTCAAGCATGGCCATGACTTTATATAGGGAAATGCAGTTCATTTCTTCCCTTCTCAACTTTAAAGGGCAGCTAACAGCTTGTCCTGAGTGTTTACTCTGAATTTTATGAGCGCAGCTTAATCACAGATGTAGAAAGCAGTTGCTTGGGAAAGACAGTTGCAAGAGAATGGCCAGCAGGTCTAGGGATGTGCTGCAATGGTGAGGCTGCACCTCGAGTACAGAGTTCAGTTTTGAGCCTCTCACTACAAGAAAGATATTGAGATGCTGGAGCCTGTCCAGAGAAGAGCAACAAAGATGGTGAAGAGAGAACATGTCTGGTGAGAAATGGCTGAGGGAACTGGGATTGTTTAGTCTGGAGAAAAAGAAACTGAGGGAAGACCGCATTGCTCACTACAAATCCCTGAAAGGAGGTGGTAGCAAGGTGGGGGTTGGTCTCTTCTCACATGCAATAAGCAACAGGACAAGGGGAAACAGCCTCAAGTTGTGCCACAGGAGGTTCAGGTTAGATATTAGGAAAAATTTCTTCATAGAAAAGGTTACCAGGTATTGGAACACACTGCCCAGGGCAGTGGTGGAGTCATCATTCCTGGAGGTATTTAAAAGATGCATGGACATGATGCTAAGTGAGACGAGTTAGTAGCAGTGGCTCAGCAGTAGCGGTGCGGTTGCAAGTGGTTGGATGTCATGATCTCAAAGGGCTTTTCCAACCTCAATTCTATGGTAGAGGGAGGCTGATGTCTCCTTCAAAGAACCACAGAATCATTTCAGTTGGAAAAGACCTTTAAGGTCCTTGAGTCCAAGCATTATTCTTTGCTGTCCTCCTGATGAGTGGACTATGACATAGAGATGCATCAAAGAGGAGCCAGGCTCCCTTTATTCCTTTCAGAGCTCTGTCTGAAGTTGCCTTCACAACACTACAACATGCTGAATTCATCAGCACTTGAAAGACTCTAAATTGAGGCATGGCATCTATCTAACAGCTTCACCACAAGTCAGTCATTGTGGGATGAACCATCCCTGTCCACAGGAGCTCAACCACAAGATTATAATGATTCTTTCTAGCCTTACAAGTGGTGGTTTCCTTCTCTCCCACTCTCTGATGTCCATTGTTCCATTAAAAATAACCCTTAAATCAAATAAGGCCAAGTTGTGGCTAGAGCGCCAGATACTGAGTCGCTAGGAGCAACGATGGAGTGATAAATTTGGTCAGCTTCCTCTTGCTATCAGCCCTTCTCGTTCCTTCAGTGGTGTCTCTCCAACCCTCATTCTCACTTCTGTTGAGAACTTCGGAAAGGTTTTAAAAGTTTTCTAGGAAAAAATAAAACAAACAAAACAATGACAACAAAAGAACCATTCTTCTCCCTGACCTTCTCTGGACTTTATTTCTCTTGCCTGAAATTTGCTGTTGAATTTAAAGGCTGTGTCTATGTCACATTACCATGAAAGGATCCACACAAAGACAGTAACATCAGCTCACCTGTTAACCCCTTGCACCTTGCCCATCACATTGACTTGCACTTTCACCCGCAGACCACAGCTCTGTCTTCCTATCCTGTATTGTGGTAGGTTGGTAGAAATCATATTCATTCCAATCCATCCAGGAATAGATCTGGACCAGTTTCATTGCCTATAAACTTGCACTTTGCAGTCACAGATGTCAACCCCGACGTTTAGATCTACCTCATTCTATCTGTTGGCTTGAAGCAAA
This sequence comes from Ramphastos sulfuratus, assembly GCA_013399055.1. Taxonomy (NCBI): domain Eukaryota; kingdom Metazoa; phylum Chordata; class Aves; order Piciformes; family Ramphastidae; genus Ramphastos; species Ramphastos sulfuratus. Next base: position 8,394 of record WBNM01040367.1, read on the forward strand.
CAGGAGGGTAATCAGAATCCTCCTGACACAGCAAATCCAGGAAGGAGAAAGGGGGAATCAATTTTTATAATACGTGTTTGGCACTACATAATACATATAACTCTAAATACAAGCCATAAAGTTGGAGAGGCTTATAAATTAAATCCATTCTGTCCCTTTTAACTAAAAAGTGACCTTACCATAGAATTAAATGTGTTTTTTATCCCATGATCTATGGAGCTGTAAAAGCAGCTGATTGTTGCAGTGTGATGTTATGGCAGAGAGAGGAGCCCCCAGACAGACATCTCCACACAGCTCAACCCATGTGCTGCTGTTTGGTTTACAATTAACACAGGACAACTACACAGCTGGGGATTTCACCCCTCTCCCTGTCAGAAGAATTTGACCCATGTCTCTGCTGGGAACAGTCTCTGGACAGGCTGTACTCCAAGCTTTGATCAGGCTTGCGATGGGAGAGTGCCACCTGAGCAGGGCTCAAAACACATTTGGATGTGTTCTAAAAATTAAACTGCCTACACATATAGGGCAAGTTTAGGATCTGTGTCCTGTTTCTGTTTAGTTTACTGGGCTCTAACTATAGTGCAAGAAGGGGAGAAGATTAGAAAGTATCCTGGGGTTCAGCAAAATGCCATGGTGGTGGAGAAAAGAGGGGGTGGAAGGTCCTTTGATTGTCCATGTAGCTACTCTATCCACTTGCTCTAATAATCACACAGGAAAGTCTGAAATACAAAAGACTTGACATTGGAATCTAACCCAGAGGACACAATTTCAGATGTTCTGAATGCTTTTGAATGGCCAGAAATTATCAGGCTTTGTCTCACAGAAAATATGGTTTCAAAGTCTCTGCTGAGTTACAGGTTGGCATTCATACATATAGGCTCTCAGAGCCTGCAGGAGACTCAGTGCTCCAAGGGACATAATCAACACAGGATTGAAGGCTGTTTGTCATCCAATCACCGTGACAGTGAAGATCACTTCTCTCACACCACATACCAAACAAATGCTCAGAAAAGTCAGTGGTGTGTTTCCTATATACTACAGAGAAGTGGGGCAAAGGAGGAGCCAAGATCCTTTCCAGCTATTTAAAGTCACTGAAGCTTGAACGAGAAAAAAAAGTGCCGCAAGGTCTGTCTGTCTCTTCTGTGTGTGCACTGGTGTTGGTCTCTGAGCCACAAGCCTCCATCAAATAGGAAATGGATGCAGGATTACAGCCCAGATGGGCCAACATTATGTTGGAAACTCGTTTGAGATGCCACACTCCACTTGTGCCTCATATTGAGCTCCACTAGGTGTGGACTAAGCCACTGAAGGGAAATCCACACTACTAGAAAGGTTACTCTTGGGCACATCACAGGCTATGTGCAGAGTGTTGTCCTGAGATGTGGTTTGTGAGTACCACCTCTCTGTAAGCCTTGATAATGATGCCAATGTCTCTGTTCTCATTTTGGTCTTTATTTTTTCCTGCTCATTTGTTGTTTGGATTGATAGTAGCTTTTTTCTTTTTTTTTTTTTTTTTTGGTCTACAAATGTCCTGTTGAACCACGTGAGACCAAAGACCAGGCTCAAGAACTGCCTAATGTCCATCCAAACTATGTAATTGCTACCGAGGTAATGCCAAGCACGCTCCAGGGGACAGCATGGGCAAGGGACTATTATTGATAAACTCTATGATCAAGATTGATCCACAGGTGGGAAGACAAGAGAGAACTTAGTTCTGTGGCAATGAATTGTTCCATGCCACTTAATCAGAGAACAAACCCTGGCATGTATTTTTGATTAACATTTGATGTGATACTTCATTTATTGAAGATCTGCAGGGATTCAGACCACTGCACATACTAGCACATGCTGGTGCAGCAAAGTCGTTGCAAGGATTAAGTAGAAGGAAATGAAACTGATGGTTCCCAGGTGAAACACATCTCCACTCCTGCAACAAGAAGAGATCTTTTAAAGAAGTTGAGTTTACAGAGCACAGCAGTGTTCGGCCTCAGTCAGAGCCCCTGCTAGCTACCGTAGTGTCATAGAATCATAGAACTGTCAAGGTTAGAAGAGACCTTTGAGATCATCAAGTCCAACCACTCACCTAGAGCTTGCAATCCCACCACTACTGCCAAGCCTCTACCACATACATACCCAGGCTTCCTCACTATTCTCTCACTTTGAATATTTACCAATGTTAGAGCTTCTCTTCTTCAAGGGAAAGAGTAGTCAATGTTTTACTGAGCTTCAACCAGTTTTGGAGTCTCTGATATGGATTCTATGAAATAAAAGGAAACAACTATTAATCAGCAGCTTGTGCACTGGGCTAGTGTGGGTTGATGTCCTTCACCTCCCAGTTCTGCCTGCCTATCACATCAGTGCAAAAAATGCCAGGCTTTGTGCTATTAGCATTTCAAAGCTATTTATGGCTAATGTTCGGCAAAATTCAAATACTGCAGCCATCCATGACCTTCAACAGGTCAAGTCAAGAACATCTAGAGGACAAGATTCATTAGCAAGAATCATTGTCTCCAAAGGAAAGAAGAAAAACAAACAAAAACCCAACAAAAAAACCCAAACAATTTCAAGCTTTGAAACTGCAGTTAGAGTTCCACAGAGAAAATTCAACTACTTGCATACCAGCTTTTTTCAGCATAGAGCTCTCCCATCCTCATTGTTTCTGCTGTAGTTACATCATGAGGCACCAGCTAAGAATTGGACCTTACTGTAGAAAATAGGATGAACTTCCATAACCTCAAGAACTTCCAATCCAAATTTTCCTGAGGCTGAGAGTACTTAGGGAAGGGTTCAAAGAAACTCATAGCTTCACAGCATGATAGGGCTGAGCTGGAGATGAAACAAGAACTCAAGACCACCTGATGTTGAAGTCACCTCTGCAAATGGTTCACTTTCCACCTAATTCAAGCCATGGACCAACCAGCTGCCTCTGTGCTCAGGAGCTCTGCACTGGCCATGCTCATAGTCAGTGCTGTACAATCAATGGTGATCAAGTGCTGTAAACCTGAGAAACCTCACCAAGGAAGGCTGAAGGAGAGCAGACAGCACTGCTCAGTAATCTGGGAGGGAATAAAGTACCGTGGCTTTAAATAATTCACCCTGTTGATCCAGGAAATAGCCAGGAGAATATCCACAAGAACAGAGAAAATCAGGGTGCAGACAGAGCCAATATTTGATGAGGAATTGGCAGTTGGACAGAACAATTACACCACCAAAGTCACCTTCCAGACTAGAAGCCAGTTTGCACAGCTAAACCCCTCCTGGAATTACTCCTTCTCTGGCTGTCTAAGGAGTAGTAGCAATCAGATGGACACTTTCAGAAAAGGACATCTTGAGTGGCAGGATAGGCCACTGAGTGGAAAGTATGGCTGAGCATCATTGATTCTCCACCCCATTTCTGGCATTTGCACTAGGGTGATTGATTTATTTCCAGCCTTCTCCCCCCCACCCCCCCCCTTCTCCTCTCCAGCTACAAATAACTTCCACAGGGAGATTATGCTCGCTGTCTGTTCTGTAATCAACAGCAACTTCAAAAGGGCTTAGTGCTAGAAGAAAACCTCAGAGGGACAGCATTAAGTGGGAAACAAACACAGCATTTGGCTTGTAATTTGAGGTGGGAAGCTGGGGTTGTAACAACCACAAACTTATGTTGTGTTGTGTACCTCACTGTTCATAAATGGTGCTTAGGGCCACAGGAAGTTACAGGGAGACTTTTGAGTCCACGTGAAAGATGACCATCTTTATGGCTCTTGAGCCTGAAAAGGAGAAGAGTGAGTGAGAAGGGATCTTATAAATACTTATAAATATCTAAAGGGGACATGAGGAGGGAGCTGGGCTCTTCTGAGTGGTACTCAATGACAGGACGAGGGGCGAGGGGCACAAACCAGAACACAGAAGGTTTCACTTGAAGGTGAAGAGAACTTCTTTATTTTGTGGATGACAGATCACTGAACCAGGCTGCTCAGAGATGCTGTGGAGATTCTCTGGAGACTTTCAAAATCTACCCAGACACATTCCTGTGCAAATTGATCTAGGTGAACCTGCTTTAGCAGGAGGGCTGGGCTAGATGGTCTCCAGAGGTCACTTCCAAACCCTACAATTCTGTGATTATATGATTCTACGTGTGGAGCACCCAGTGTATTCAGTTGTATTTAGCACCAGCTTTCCTATCACTCCTCAGCACTGTCACCTGCTCACAAGCAGAGCCTGGTGACCCAGCTCCAGAAGTGAGAAGAATTGTGTCCTATTTAGATCCAACCAAGAGAAAAGCAGTGAGAAAAAAAAAATCACTGCTTTGTCCCACATTCCCCTCATCACACAAAATGCAAACCATTGTGGTGAGTTCCTTTGTAAACACATTTGAGACCTATTCAAGATAGGAAAAGAAAGAAGTTTCAACTCCCTAAACCTTTTCAGATGAGCTCCAATTAAAAAAAAACATAGTCCTTGCACATGCTGGGAGATGGCAGTTTTACCAACCATCTTCCTCATCCCCACCACCACATCCCACACTGCACCTGATGCTGTTAGTAGTCAGGTGCTATCCTCACAAGGAATCTTGGATGATCTTAGAGGTCTTTTTGTGAAGACCTTAATTGCTAAGCAGAAGTTGAAAGCCAGACTAAGCAAGGGAGTGACCCAGCAGCCATCAGCCCCACAGAGCCAGGAAGGAGATGTTGCAGCCTGCGGTAGAGGAACTTCCTCCCTCAGCTGCAGAACAAGTCTGAATGCTCAGCTTTTCTCAGGACAACAGAGGAAGCTACTCACAAGAAGTCTTCAGCAATGGAACTGAGTAAGACATTATGCTATTGTCACTGGCCGCAGCCCAGCTCAAAAAATCAGTGAAGTACTCTGGAGAGATGAAGGAGTATGGACTTGTCAGGGGGAGATTTGTCTAGGAAACTCAGATTAAGTCAACAGGACATCAAACCTGGGTTTTGGCCCACCTCAGGGCAAGGACAACCTCTGAGTCTCAAGGTGTAGCAAGACTGTTTCACACAGTAACAAAACCTTTCGCTCTCACTCAAAAGACCTCAGCACCCTTAGGTTTCAGATCCTAGACCTCAGTCCCCATCAGACTTCATCCCTCTTGAGATACTAGGCCCAAATGTTGTCATACAGTCCTATCCTGAAGTTAGTCTTGCAAGACAGTCTTTAACGCTTCTCCCAGGATATTTTTAAATATCTTGCAGGACTTCTGCTCACCATATACAAGCCAAAGAGCAGCTCCTGAGGGCAGCTATGTCAAACAGAAGCATCAGAATCTGCAGTACTCATGTCCCATCTTCATAGAATCACAGATGCTTGAAGTTGGAAAGGACCTCTGAAGATCACCTTCTCCAAACCACACCACCATCCTATTTGATCTTGGTAAAGGGTCAGACTCTGGGTTGACATTACCCCATCTGTGAGCTTGCTACCAACACCTCCCCTTCCAGTAGTATGCCTCCAGGCATTGCCCACAATTGTCTAGTCCCTGACAGATGCCTTGGGTATGTGTCCAAGCATGCTAACTCTTACAGCAAATGTGAAACTTCTTGATATTTCCATGCCTCATACTTAACTGGGTGCCTCAGCTAACTGATATTTTGCTGGGATCTCTCCCGACTTCCTCATTGCCCTCCCAGCCTTGTTGCACTTCTGACTGTCACCATCTTTCCTGCTGGCAGCAGAATTATCTCCATCTGGAGATTCTGGAAGTCCTGACAGCATCACTATCCCTATTAACACATCTGAAAAACCCCAAGCTGGCAGAAGCCAGCAGTCACACAGGACAGACAACATTTAGCATTGTTCATGTTAACTCTTTGTAAGCAGTTAGAATATGCAGCGAACTCACATTCACTACCTACCTGTTCCTTCGCTTGTCCCCACAGCTGACCTGCAAGTGCTGAGTGACTGGAAGGCAGCTCTGTGTCACATCTGCTGCCTCTACTGAGATGTGGGCAGCTCAGAGACCCCCTCCCCTCTTCTCCCATCAGCACTCGCAAATGTTTGACTACTCACATACTCTGCGGACATAATCCCCAAAGTCCTGCACGGTTTTACTCCCTTTTGGGCTGGCTGCACTCAGCAGAGCAGCCCAGCACTAAACGTCCTTTTTCATGCATACTTGGGAAACCAAACCCACCCCTAGAGCTACCAAACGCTGTGCCTCAGGGAATGTTTTCAAGGCAGACAGCATGTCAGACCAGTGACCAACCACATCACTTCCAAGCTCCATCCCAAGTGTAAGTGCCAAGAGAGTTCATCCAAGCTCCCAGGGAGGAGATTTGCTACCATTTACACATTTAACATCACCAAGGACTTTAACAGACAGCAGCTCTACAGGCTGCTAGGTTACAGAGGTATTTCTCTCCTCCCATCCCTGATTTCTGCCACAAAAATCATAGACCCTGTTGTGATTTCACCTTCACAGAGAGATATTCTTGGAGCACAAACATGAACCATTGCCTGCATAATGGTGAGCTTGCACTAATCTTAAAAAACCCAAGTACTCACTCTTGCCCCTTTCTTTTCATGCACGAAGGTGAGGAGGAGGGTTTTGTCAGCAATTAACCCTTGTTTCAGCTCAATAGGGCTGACCAGAATGCAGAACAATATCTGAGAAGTAGAGGTTAGCAGGAGAAGATCTTTAGTACTTAAGGCATCAGTGCAGCTACTCAAAATCAGATTTCCCTTTCTCCATTGGCATTTGATTAAAGCCTTTTCAAGAAGTCCTCCCCAACTTCCAGAAACTTGTCAAGTGATAGAGAAAAAATCTTGTTTTCATCTGGAAAATGGCAGACACACACTGGTGTGTCTCTCAAGTGTGTTCAGAACAAAAACCATCTCCAGAAAACATGTATAAGTGTGTATGTCTATGCATGTGCACTAATCCATAGCTTTGGTAGAGCTGACCAGAGCAGGAACCTGCAAAGGCTTTAGCAGCATGGCTCAGGAAGGGGAAAAATACTCTTAAAGCAGGAGCTGAGTCTAGAAATAGATTGCGAGAGGATCAATTTTTGCTGCATGCTGATTTATTCAAACCTTCCACAGTGGCAAAGCCCTCCATAACAAAATATCTGATTACAGGACTATGACCATAAATTCTACACACCCTCAAGCAATGGCCAATGAATAACTGACTTGTTAAGGGAACGAACCTGCACAATGAATAAATCTACCAACAGGGCTTTCAATACAAAAGACCCCATTGGGACAAATTTCCTTCTGAAGGTGTATTGACTTTCATTTGCAGGAACCAGCAGATATTTGTTTCGAGGAGATAGCCATTGTTAGATTGCTGCTAAACTACATGGAATATAAACCAGTCTCCTACCCCAGGCTTATTCTAGTTGCATATCAAAGTGGGCTGGACTGTACAAAGGACCATTTTGCAGGACGAAGTGTTACAGAAAGTCTCCTGGAAAAGCATTTTTTTTAACCCAGAGGGAACCCAAGGTAGATACAAGAGACTTGGATACCTCCAGACAGTTGTAAAAAGGCATCAAGAAAATAAGGGTTGAGAATGGGCAATAAAACATGACTCGGGAGGAATGTTTAAGGGTGGACATACGTTCACAGTCCAAACACGAGAGGAATAATTCATGTCTGATGGCCTTCACCCCAGAAATCCAAAGGAAGTGTTGTTTGACCAAGTCCATTTAAACAACTGGAACAGCTGTTGGGCAGGAAGAAGTTAGAAATCCCCATTTTGTAGCTGAAAACACCGAAGTACAGAAAGACCAATGTCTGATGAACTGTGACCTGAACCCTTGGCCTGAGACACGTGGTTTGGAAGCAGATGAGATCAGCCATACATTGCCCATGTTCCTTGGTGGGGATTGCATTACAGCATCTTTGGAAATCAAGGGTTGGTGTTGGGTAGGCCAAACTTTCAGTGGCTTGTGGAGCTGTAGGCTTAAATGATCAGCTGAGAGGTCAACAAGAGGACAAGCGCACAGATGGGGCAGATTCAAAGCTTTTCAGCTCCAGACCTATTATAGCATGGAAATTGTGATGACCCCTGTCCTGAAAGCATTTAGAGAGAGAACTATGCTAAATCTAAATGAATATGGAATAGGTAGGTCTGCCAGGAATGGGACAGTCCTAGTATCTGGCAGAGGGAAGGAATAAAAGAGCCATTTTGCAAGCAGAAAGCACTTTGTTATAGGCCAGCTGAGCTCAAAAACTGAGGAAACATCTCCATCTATCAAATCCAGGCTAGTAACAGGCAAGAGACAAGGTGAACATGCAGGTGGGAATGCTAAAATTACAGGATGAAGTAGCACAAGCCTTGCCCCTGACCCAAACTAGATGTTCACAGGAAGCGTTGCACATTATACCAGTACATGCATATGGCATGCACAAAATGGTGTCCTAAATATACGCAGGATTCCTCCATCCTTCTCTCAAGCCAAGTCAGCGAGCAGCAGCTCTACCTGGAGTAAATTACTTCCCTTAAAACTGTGATGCTTACTGGAAGGAGAATTTTTTACTACTTTATGTTCTTCAAACATGCACTTCAGGCTAACACAGAGTGCACCACATAAGACTACAACCATCTGTTTCAGTGTTTCAGTTTTTACCCCCAAAATATTCCAAACTGGTAGAAAATTTAGATTACCTTACAAGGTCTCTGTTCATTCTTCCCCCAGATACCATTTGCTTTCCCCACTCCCCCTCGTCCCAGGGCTAAGGCATGACACCAGACATGGCAGAGCTTGTAGTTCCAGCAGCTCATTTATCATCAGCTGGTCACTCCTTGATCAATGTTTTATGAAGAGACATTTCAGGAGAAAAAAAAATGAAGAAGGAGTAGGAGAAGGAATGTAGAAAGCCATCCCTAGTTTAATTTTGATAACACTGGCAGGGGGCGATTCACTCCAACAAATTAAAATCAGCAAATCTCTCATTTTCTCTGACAGAGGTAACCAATTTAAATTTTCATAAAGGGGGCAGTGATGTGTGTCTCTGTGAGACAGAGTCACTAATCTAGCAGGCCTCTGATTTTATATTCTATTTTTTCCCCTTTTTAAAAAAAAAAAAAAAAAAAAACACAATATTTTTTTTTTCTTTTCCCCTTTCGCTGGGAGCTTCCTAAAGCAACATGACAGATTATCTCAGCATAATCAGACTAACACAAAACCCTCACTCCGAGAGGCACAGTGAGGAATTTCTAAGTCCCCGATGTGAGGACAAATGGACGTTCTGAAGGGACTTGATTTACTGCTCATTTTCCTTCTCTCTCTTTTTTTTTTTTTTAATGTGTTTGTAACCTTAGCACACTGCAAACCATATTAAAAAGCCAACTACGACAGATAGTGTGTGTAAAAGAAATGGATGTATGTTCTCCACATGAGCTGGCATATCAGATTGCTTTCCAACAAGAGAAATTTGGCCTCCAGCTGGTGGTTTCGTAACCTTGTAGTAGGATGCCGCCAGTATTGGGTTGGGGATAGTGTGGTGCTATGGAAGAATTACCTTTTGGACAGCAGGAGTGTTAAGAAGGTTTCCAAGATAGATGGAACCTCCTAAACCACAATGATGGGGTTTGCTAAAGATCAGGATGACATTTGTGGTGGGCTTGCCTTGGAGAAACAAGGGTTACTGCAGCTCCCTGTCACAGTGATTTGGGACTTACAGTGGTCCTCTGTGAACTGAGAACCTGAGGGAGTCCCAGGTGAATATAAAGCAAATGAATGCATCTCAGAAGAGGCCCCAGTCTCTCCAGTGCAGATGGGATACTGAAACACTGCTTTTCCTGGCAGAAACATGGTTCAAAGAAACCGAGAGGCAAAGAATTTTTGTAGAATGGTCATAGAATGGTTTGGATTGGAATGGATCATGACAATCATCTAGTTTTATCCCCTCCATGGACAGAGACACCTTCCACTAGAACAGATTGCTCTAAATCCTGTTGAGCCTGGCCTTGAATACTTCCAGGAAGAGAGCATCCACAGCCTCCCTGGGCAGCCTGAAGAATATCCCTGTCCCCACCCTGTCTGAGTGAACTGTGTCCCAGAGCCTTTCTTCCCACACTTCAGGCCCCCAAATTCCCACCCCACCCAAATGGATAGATGGACATTAACCCCCATCAAAAAGTTACCTACACCTTAGTCCAGTTTCACCCAAGCCCAAACATTCCCTTCCCGCCCTCTTCTATCTCAGCACCTTCTGCAAATGCCAGGCAAGAGCTCAGGCAATTTGGGGAAACAACCACGAGAAGAACACAGGAGCATCCTGTGCATGGTGAGAGCTGGGATGTGATGGTGACCCTTGTGCTTTGTCTGCAACCACATCGAGCCATTCCAACATATTCTGTAACACAGAGAAAGACAATCTTCTGCAAACCTTAGGCCAGGTGCCAGCTTCTCTCCCTTCGAAAGCTTGCTTGAGGATGTGAATTTTCTCCAAGGGGAGGAGGCAAGCTGGTTACAGAAACAGCCTGTCATCCATCTTGAAGAAAATACTTCTCTCTCTTTGCACCTATCCTAGAAAGGTGGCAAACAGCAGGCTGCAAGCCCAGGATCAGGCCCAGAGAAGAGCTTGGAGTCATTTGTTTATCAGCACAGGTTTGCTGGAGCTAATTAATGAGCTGAACTCTGCAACAGGTATCGGTGACCGGAGATTTCTTGCATGCTACAGCTAGGCAAGAAGGCAGATTTGGAGCTATGATCCCACTGCTTCTCCCTCTCCAAAAAAGGAGGAAAGAAAAGCCATCTGCACCCACACCATGGGAAACCCCTCCATTATCTTCCCACCCTAATTCAGGAGCAATGAAGGGGCATGATCCGTGGTGGGCATCACTCAGGGATGACTCACAGAGCAGACTGTTTGGGCATCCTGTCCCTCACTTGTAGAGAACAAGGACTCATATACTACCCCCTGCCAAATGAGCCCCTGGGGATGGGAGCCACTCCCCCGACTCTGGTCGTGGGGCTGCACACTTCCTTTGCACTTCCAGGGAGAGCACATGCAGCCCAAACTGTCTGTTTTCACAAGGATGCTGAAATGGAGGAGAAGTGGGGAGAAGAAAAAATGCGGGGCTGGCGGCTNAAGAAAATGCTGAAGGGTCTGCAAAAAGCCCGTGGGATGGTGATGCTCACAGAATGGGGAATAAACCCCATGGACAATGCGATTCGGGTGCCAGGGGCGGAGGGTAGATAACCCCTCTTGCGACCCCCGTCTGTGCGTGAGTGTGTTTTTGAAGCGGGGGTTAAGGGGTGGGCATCAGGGCACCGAGCCGTACCCGGCAGCCGTGCGCTCCGGGGGTGGCGGGCGGCGATAGCCGGGCTGAGAGCGCCACCTCCCCGCCATCAGCTGCAAACCCCGGCTGCCCCCCAACACCTTCCCGGAGACCCGAACCATCTGGGACTGGGAGGGTTAAAGGATTAAGGACTCTAACACTAAACCGAGATACCCTTCACCCCTTTTCCAGCCTTCTCCCGCCGGGATTGCAGCGGGAACGATCTTGGTACTATGAGGGAAAAAAGGAAGGGAGAGTTTTGGGGATGTGTCTAGGTTTGGAAAATTCGAATGTGTGGTACTGTAAGGGGGGAAAGGGGCTCTGTGTGTGTCCCAGGCCACCTCTGAGGCTCTGAAGGGCACGGAGAGGGGGGGGAGGTTGTGGAATGCAACTCTCCTTGGGGTGGTAGAGCAGTGGGATTGGGGGGCTCCATCACCACGAAGGTGGTTTTTAGTTGCTTCTTGGGAGTGTGGCTGGGGTTAAAGAATCTACACACACACACAAACACACACACACACACACACACACACACGCTCATCTCAGCCCGGATATGGGATCTAGCATACCTTCCCTGCCTCATTTTTCCCTATGTAAAGATAATAGGGGTACAGATTATTCCTTAAAGGCAAAACAACCCTCTTTCAGCCAGTCCTTCCCTGAGCCTGTCAGCCTTTATCGGGTCTTCAAGCACCTACCCCTCCACCTGGGGCTCTGCAACACCGTCAGAAGTGCCACGGAAGGGCCAGAAGCCCTGCTCCTTCTCTGTTAGTGCCCTTCTTCTTCCCTGTCTGTGCCTTGCTCCTTCCCTGTCTGTGCCCTGCTCCTTCTCTGTCAGGGCTCTTCTTCTTCCCTGTCTGTGCCCTGCTCCTTCCCTGTCTGTGCCCTGCACTTTCCCTGTCAGTGCCCTGCACCTTCCTTGTCAGTGCCGTTATTCTTCTTGTCTGTGCCCTGGTTCTTCCCTATCAGTTCCCTGTTCCTTTCCTATCTGTGCCCTGCTCCTTCCTACCTGTGCCCTACTCCTTCCCTGTCAGTGTCTTGCCCCAACCAGCTTCTGCCTGGTCTTTCCCTTCACCCTCTCCAGTAGAAGTGATGCTGCTCCCTGACCCCACTATAACAGGCAGAGCAGAACATGGTGGTCCTCTGATTGCCTCCACCAGCACCTCTGTCCTCCCCATGTGCCTCTTCCTCCGCTGAGACCTACCAGGCATGTTATCCTGCCTACTCGGCCCTCTGCCTGTCCCCTGTGCCTTGCTTGGCACAGACCAGTGGCCACCCTGTCCCCTGGTAGTGTAGCTTGGCTGAGAGCTGGTGCAATTTCTCAGCAGCCTTCAAAAACCTCTCTTGCTCTATCCTGCAACCTTCTTCCTCTTCCTCAGTGAGGTCCTGGGCACTGTAAGGACTGTAGGATCCAGGTTAACGAACCATTAATTAATTAGGGACCCATTTAATATGCACGGGGAGCTGTTTGTTTCCTTTAGCAGCCCAGGCTTTGGATGAGATCCCAGCTCTGCGAAGCCTCCAGCTTCGTCTCCCAGCTGATAATAGATAATACAGATATTTCAGCACTAGCCAAAGCAGAGTCATCATCATTAATACACGGTCCTCCCTGCTATGCCGCGGAGGTTGCCACTCAACTCCACCGACTGCCCAGGGCTCATCCTTCCTGTCTTTCCTTTGCCTTTCCATGGTCAGGAGAAAGAGAACAGAGCTGATCAACAGGTAAAGGGGCCAGGAAGGTACACTCTGCCCACCCTCTGGCACCCTCCCAGGGAGCATTGGCTTTCGAGGCGCTGTGATTTTTGCTCTGCCGCGCAGGCAGGTTTTGGCATCTGTCAAAGTAGCTTCTCTCTTTCTCAACACNCAGCCGTCAGCTGTCAGCTGGCCCTGGCACTCACCAGACCCGGTGCTGGAACTGAATTAAGTCTGAGCCCTGGAAAGCCCCAATTCCAAAGGATGGGGTGGTCAGGGATGGAATCGAGGGGGAAGAGGGGGGGNNNGCCAAAGAAAGGCTAAACCATGCCTGGGTGCCAGGATCCCCAAGGAGCCCAGCTCCAGAAGCAGCATGTGTGTGTGTCTGTGCCATACTCTGAGCTCCACATGGGCTAAAGGCTAATTTCCTTTTACAGTGTGAAACAAAGTGCTGATAAATGGCATTAAGTGGTGGTGGTGGTAGGTCGTTAGGAGCTCATCACCTCCCCAGCCATTGCCTCCAGCCCTAGGAAGGTGCAACACCAGTGGCAAAGCCAGAAAGAACACCTCCCCCACTTCCCTACGNCATCCTTTTGACCTTGCTTTCATATTTCCCTCTTCACCACCTTGTCTCTTTGTAACTGATTTGCAGGGATTGTTTCCTTGGCCAGAGTAGGATCAGGGACTGGAGTGTGAGCCACAACTGAAGGCATCTTGCAGAGTTGATCTGCAGCCCGTACCTTCAAATACTGGGGACCGATGCCTTCTCTCATTCAGGACTAAGGTACAACGAGGCTGAAAAGTCCCTTTGAAACCTCTACCTTGTCCTCTCCACCCCTCTTTTCCTTCCAGCCTTGGCAGAGCGATGGCTGAAACACCTCTCTGCTAAAGTCTGAAGATGCATCAACAGCCACCCTCCATCAGCGAATGTCAGGCCGTGAAAGGGAAGGGGGCGGGTGGGGGAAGAGGGAGAGACAAATTTTGCGATTCATTCCCACACAGGGTGATTCAGAACGAGATGCTTTGTAATTACGCATCCCTCATGGAGACTCCTTCTCTTTCCAACCACCTCCCCGCACCCACACCCCCNCTCGCAAAGGAAAGGGAGGAAAACAAGGAGCTGGAAAGGGGATAGATTTCATGCCCAGGGCAGGAAGCTGCCAGTCCCTCTGAGACTTTGTTTGCCAACATTGCAGGCTGAGGAGTCCCGGACCTCAGAGCTGCCTGCGAAGGCACCGTGGCTTCGCAGCACTTTGCAGTTCAGCCCCAGCTGGCTCTGCAGCTTTCTCATCCTGATCCTCCACTTCTCTTCCCTTGCCTGGCTGCCTTCTCCCCCAAGGAACAACCCAGTCCCCAGCTCCTTTCCCCAGGACATGAATGCTTCTCCCTCTCTGCATCCTGCAGACATCAATATTTTCCACCACCATCGCTTGATGTTTGCCCACAGGACCCACATGCATGAAAGTTAAAACTTCCCATGTCAGGGAGCGATTAAGCTCTGTTGGTCCAAATTGCAGAGCAGAGGGAATGAAAACATCCTCAAGATGCTGTTTCCAGGGGTGAAAAGCAAAGGAGCGGGTACCCACCTTTGCCCTCCATCCCTATTTCCCCTGAGGATGGTGAGAAATCCCCTCCACTGCACTCAAGGCAGAGCACAGCCTGGAGAAGTCGTTTCCCAGCTTCTCCCTCCCCTCCTACGAAGAAAGAAGGGTGGCCAGGAGCCCCTTACCTTGCAGAGCTCCCCAGGTTTTATATCCTCCTTCTTCCCTTTGTCAAATTCCAAATGGAAACCAGCAACATATCCAGGGGTAACCAGCCCAACATTGGGCAGTGCGTGAAGTCCAAAAGGATGGCAGAGCTTGCTCTCCCTCCGCTCCCTCCACTCTTGCCTCTACATATATATATACATACACATATATATATACGTATATATAAAGCAGAAAGGGAGGGGGGGAATCCTAAAAGAAATGGGGGTGGGGAGGGAGAGGAAGGGAGAACCTTTGGTGTCTCTGCAGACAGGCAGGTGGAAGAGAAAAGCTGAAAATAATTAAGCCGTTTTTTGAGGAATCCTTAGGACAGGGGAAAAACGCAGTTGAAAGCCAGTAAATCATTAGATCCAAGCAGACAATCAAGTCTTCTCTTTAAAAAAACCCAACAATATACAACAGGGTTCAGAGTAGCTTTCCCAGTAGTGAAGAGCAAGAAGGGTCTTCTTCAGAAAGATATGTGCATTTAAAATCCACTCGTCTGCTTTTCATTCTTTCTCTCTCTTCTCCCCCTCACTTTTTTTTTCTTTTTTCTTTCTCTTTTTTTTTTCTGTTGTAAATTCTGCTTCTGAATCTCTCTCTGTGAAACTAGATCCAGTCTTTGTAGCCAGGGGCTGCATTAAGGATTACATCAGGCTTTTATAAGCTTTCCAGATCACACATTAGAGTGAGAGAGAGAGAGAGAGAGGGAGGGAGGGAGGGAGGGAGGGAGGGATAGGAGGGAGGGATAAAATGCACACACACATACACACGCACTGATCGGAGCTTTGCAAAACAGGCAGCTATAGGCAAGGACCCTAACTGCCTCGCTGTGGCACCGGGCATGCTCCAGCAGCCTATAGGAAGAGAGGATGGATGGATGGATGGATGGATGGATGGATGGATGGATGGATGGAACAGAGGAACCAGAGAAAGCCGGAGTGCGTTGGTGGCTGGGCAAACGCAGCCTCTCCGGGACAGCTTAGCCCTAAGCGGGAAGCCAGGAGGTGAAGAGGGAGTCGGGATGGTGGTGGTAGGGATGACAAGGGCTTTGCTTCCCCAGCTCCTCCTTAAAGAACCCTCCAAACCTGCGGGGGTTCAGTGCCGGAGAGGTGCCGGGCGCCCGCAGAGGGATGCGCAGGGACGCGACTCTCAGCTCCTTGGGTGCTGGGAGGGAGAAAGAGCTGCTGGGGCTCACTCAGAGCACCCCCTTCGCGGAGCTGACAGGCTGGGAAGGGGGATGGGAGACGGGGTGGCGGGAGAGCCCCGGGGCAGCAGATCCCCCCCGCTCCAGCTCCCGTCAGGCGGACAGGGGCTGGAGCTTTCAGCACAGCCCAGTTTGGCCGTGGCTTTGCACCAGGTTTGCCCAGGCAGGAGACAGCAAAAAAACATTAACTCTTTGGTGGTTTATTTTTTTAACTTCTTTCCCATC
>WBNM01040372.1:0-62633 GCA_013399055.1 Ramphastos sulfuratus
CTGGAAGAGGGCCAATGTCACTCTTAGTCTTCAGAAAGAGTACAAAGGAAGACCTCAGCAACTACAGACCACTCAGCCTCACCTCTATCCCTGGAAAGGCAGTGAAGCAGCTCATTCTGAAGGCCATCTCTAACCACATGAAAGAAAAGAAGGTTATAAAGAGTAGCTAGCATGGATTCACTAAGGGGAAGTCTTGCTTGACTAGTCTGATAGCCTTCTACAAAGGCATGACCAAATAGGGAGGTGAAGGGAGAGCAGTGGATAGTGTCTATCTTGACTTCAGCAAGGCTTTTGGTATCATATCCCATAACATCTTTGTAGGTAAACTCAAGAAAAGTGGGTTAGATGATTGGACTGTGAGGTGGATTGGTAACTGGCTCAACAACAGAGTTCAGGCAGTTGTGATCAGCGACACAGAGTCCAGTTGGAAGCCTGTGGCCAGTGGCATTCCCCAGGGATCAGTACTGGGTCCAGTTTTATTCAATATCTTCATCATCTATAACTGAGACTGAGTGTACCCTCAGCAAGTTCATTGATGAGAGGGAATGGGAGGTTTGGGCGGGGCGAGGGGTGGTGGCTGACACATTGGAAGGCTGTGCTGCCATCCAGCAAGATCTGGACAGGCTGCAGAGCTGGACAAAGGCAACCTCATGAGGTTCAACAATGAGAAGTGCAGAGGCCTGCAGCTGGGGAGGAGTAACTCCAGGCACCGGTACAGACTAGGGATCACCCTGCTGAAAGGCAGCTCCACAGAGAAAGACCTTGGTGTCCTAGTGGACAGCAAGTTCTCCATGGGACAGCAATGTGCCCTTGTGACAGCAATGTGCCCTTGTGTCCAAAAGGGCCAGTGGCATTGTGGGGTGCATTAAGAAAAGCAGCAGGTATAGGGAGGTTCTACTCCCTTTTTAGTCTGCCCTGGTGAGACCACACCTGGAATACCATGTCTGATTTTTGGGGCTTGAACATCTCTCCCATGGAGACTGAGAGACCTGGGCTGTTTAGTCTTGAGGGGAGAAGGCTGAGAGGGGATCTTATCAACATCTATAAAAGAGGTGGGTGTCAAGATGAAGGTGACAGTCTCTTTTTGGTGATGCCCAGTGGTGGGACAAGGAACAACAGGTGCAAGCTGGAACACTGGAGGTTCCACCTCAAAATGAGGAGACAATTCTTTACTGTGAGGGTGATGGAACACTGGAACAGGCTTCCCAGAGAGGCTGTGGAGTCTCCTTCCCTGAATACTTTCAAAACCCACCTGGATGCATTCCTGTGCAGCCTGTCCTAGGTGCTCCTGTTTTGGCAGGGGGATTGGACTTGATCTCTGGAGATCCCTTCCAACCTCTAATATTCTGTGATTCTATGATATCAGATAAGACACCAAAGGTGAGAGGATGCAGATGAGATATTCATGTTCAGAAATGATGAAAAAAAAGGATTGTAACTCAAGGAAGAATTTGAAGAACGGGACTTAATAGGTTAGCTGCTTGATATATAGGAGGGGCAAAGCAATTTCTTGTGTGTGTAAATCAGGATTGTGAGAAGTCAGCAAGGAGAGTGTTTCTGTGGGGAACTCTAACACACACGCTTTAAAGTGATAAAATCGGAGAGGACAGTTACTCAGAGCATTTTCACTATGAGAACCTGGTACAATTTGTAGATACTTTTGTAAATCTATTGATATTTTGTAAATGTTTGAACACATTCTCCTTATTGGTTTGCTTGTTTTTTTCCCCATGACCACCTTCTTTATGTTGGTTCTTGTGTTATAAACATCTCTCTCATAAATCAGTGATTTTCGTAGTTTGTTTGTTTTTTTTTTTATCACTGTTGAAAGCAAATTAACTTCTGCTGCTCTCACAGCAAGTTAGAAGAGTAATGGTCCCTGTGAGCACAAACTGGAGAAGGAAAGTGAGAGTATGTTGTGGTTTCAAAGGTTGGGATGACAAGAGAAATTCCAGCTTTTGAAAGCAGTAGACACAGAATTTAAGCTCTATTATGAACAGAAGAAAGTTGAATAAATGGATTGTGCAACATAGACTATGCAAAACAGTCTCTGGAACCTAGAAACTTCACTCACTTATACAACAGTATACAATTCTAGGAGTATGCCACATTGCTTTTGTTTTTCAGAACTGTGAAATGAAGTATTAATTCCAGGAAAGGGAGGGGTTTAATCTGTTTTATTGAGAATTTAACAATTGTGTCTTAGTCAGCCAGTGTCCCTGTACATATAGGCATGCCTACGTTAGCGTGTTTCACTGTGAAACAAACTTCATGCTATACAGGCATCATGTTGAACCTCTGTATTACAGGTTGGGGTTTTTTTTGTGTTTTTTTTTTAAATCTCCAGACTAGCCTAATGGTTTCATAGGGGATCTGCATTACCCTCTCTACACCTTCCCCCAAAATGAGTTACATTATTTGGAGCCTCCGGAGGTTAGCAGCACATCCAGATAAAGTATCTTTAGGTCATGCTAGCTTAAAATATAAATGTTGTATGAGTAGCAATTTTCACTAAGTCACTAATGTAGTCTGTGATACAGAACAGTGATTACATTAAAAACCCCAGAGAAACACACAATTCCTTCTGTGTTGCAGTTCTGTGAAAAGGCTGAGTGCTGATTAAGGTCAGTAGTGCAAGACTTACAAAGTGAGTTTGTTAAATTTATGCAAACTTGTATGCTGGATACTTCTTTTAATAATTTTCAGAGAAATTTTGTTGTTGTTGTTAATACAGGAAATTGTGCATACAATTGAAGATTGAATCTAGTGCAAAATACTACTTTGTGAATGCTTGTGTAGATGTCACCTGCATTTAGTCAAACAAACATGACCAACATGAATAAAGTGATGATGAACTGTAAATGTAACACATGCTCCTTAACTTCACTGATGTGTTCTCTCCCAGCTAGTCATGGTCCCAATTTTTCACAATCTTAACAAACTTTTAATATATTAAATGAAATACGGTAAAAGAGATCTAATCATAAATACCTAAACATAAAAATGTTTGCTTGTTTAGCCTGGACGAGTAAGAAAATACTAACACTGAGGCTTCTCTATCTCCTGAAGACATGTGATTATCAAATTGGGAAAGCAGAACCATTTTCACTATGAAATACAAAGTATAATTCACATGGAAACTCTGTATATAGAAGGGCATTTCCCTTCCCTTGTTCACCTGTCTTCTCACCTGCAGAACTCACATATTCAAGAATCTTAAGTTTCCACATTTACATGTTTGTTTTTTTGACCTTGTGCTTTTAGCATTTGCATTGAGCTATTACAGTCTGCAAGAGCAAATTCAAGAGAACTGCAATGTTTGTTAAAAGGTCATGCAAGCAAGGTCGTGCCACATAGCACAACGGGCATGCTTTATTTATTGTGTGTTAGCAAATAGATAATCCATACTGTTGATGACGTTATTCTATGATACACATAGGCAAAGAGATCAGTGTCATTTTGTTGTAGAATAGCTGCAGAAAAAGCAGGATGATTTCAAACAGCCTCTTTCAAGTTATCTTCCTAGGATATTTTCTAAGTCAGTCTTCTGAAAGTGCGTGTCCCTCATCATGTTCACCCTCATCACTAGAAGAGATGCAGCTAGTCAGATAAGGAATTTTGCTTTTCTCTTGGGATGTTTTAATGCTGATATTCAGTATCAGTATTTATTCTATTAGTATACTTTAAAACCACAGAAGTTCAGGAAACAACCCTTGCCAACTAATCTCATTTGCTATCACTTGAGCAGCAAGGCAGTTATTGCAAAATCATAACACTTCACTGTTCAAACAGACAGGATTTTTATGGCTCTCCAACTGAATTTTGCGCCTACCACTTATTACAGACCATTATTTTCAAGAGAGACTTGCAGCTGGTATTGATGACAGGCAACAAGGTATTTGTCATCTACCCCCTTGGGCAACCATTATCCAGGTGCAAACACAAGTTACCAGATGTTGATTGGAAAGAAAAAAAGGCAACTGTTATTTGTCAGCAAACAAAAGTGCTTCTGATTTGGTTTTGCATACATTAGATTTCCAACAGGGATCACAAGGTTAGCTTATCCACCTCAGAGAGCGATTTTCCAGGCTATACTGGGAACTACATATTCACTGGCAGAAGTTTAGAGCTGCATAAATTGGTAACTTTGAATTTGTCACACATTTTTCAAGATTGAAATTAGATTGCACCTGGGCAGCTACTACTGTTGAGATGCCAGAACGGGCCTTCCTACCATTCTCTGAAGATATGTTATCTCCTCAGGTGTGCTGTTTCTTTCCGAGGACATACCCAAAACAGAAGGAACACGTAGCAGGACCTGGCAGGCGTTGTGCAGTATGCTTCCACACTTCTGCAATTTTAAATAACTACGCTGCAAGATGGTCAATGTGTGCTGACTAGAGGTACCAAATTGTGCATGGGGATGGTCTTTTGGTCTTCTATTAATAGAACAGTTGCAAACAATACTAAAACAAAGTCTTAAAGATTGTTTAGTTACATAAGATGGCAATAAGAGCTGCCATTAACAATATTCTTGACTAGAACGTGGCTGAGATGACAATGAAGAATTTCTTGTTCTCTTCAAGAAGCTAGGGTATTTTACTGGAGCTCAGTTTCCGGGAGAGCATGAAAGGAGAATGCTCAGCTGTTACTGCTTTTGAGAATCACAGCTATTTAGTGTCAAGGCAAATAGCTTTTTCCTTAGCTCTGTAGTATAAAACTGTAAGATGACTGAACTTGCACACTGCATTGACCATGCCTTCATTAAAACTACCTGTAAGACATGAATAATTTTTCACCTTATTTGAACTGCCAGTCTAATCTACCACAGTAACTATGTGCTAACCAAGGGCTGTAGCTTAGAAGTGAGTAAACAGTAAATGCTGCGAGGTTGTTAAATCATGAAAAATTTATTTTCATTACATATATATGAAGGTAAAGGATGTCAGTCAATAGTGTTTTGAACAAGCATTTCTGACATGAACCTGTTAGTGGAGCTAGGCTGAAATTTAAAGTTAGTGTTTTGCCTTTATTTAGTAATTAATTTCTAGTGTGTATATACATAATTCATTTTCCTGTTAGAATACCCAACACAGTAATATTGCAACATTTACATTCTTCATATAAAATGGTGTCATGTACATTTTCTGTTTGGTGTAGATACATAAATATGTACAAAATAAACATTATTGTAATTCATATATTCAGACCAGGTATTATTTTAGCGACATCAAAAACAGATGCACACAGAATCTAAGTGAGAACAGTGGAAAACACCTTTATGACATTAGTGACCATTATTTGCATATATGAAGTAGTACAGATAAAGGCTCCTCTTTCAAGCCTTTTGTGGGCATCCAATAACTTTAGTAAAAACAAAAGTAACTGAGAAGCATAAGTATATATATATATATACACACACACATGTCATGATCAGATGGTTTACCAGGGTCCATCTTGATCACAAACAGGTAACAATGTAAAACACATTTGTTCAGAGCATAAAATATTGCACAAGAGCAATTTCTTTCGAGGAAAGTAATTCCTTTGTGAAAAGCAAAAATGCTTCTTATGCATTAAAGAAGTGGTATATTTGCAGTTTCTAAACCAAGGAACATTCAGTAATACTGTCAGAACTGTCATCCATCAACTTCTTCCCAGCCTGTTTTATGGCAATGCTAGGCATTAGCAAGATTTGGCAAAGAGAGAAGGCAGACTGACAGTGCATCTTAGTTAGCACTGTCCAGACCAGATCCAATAGCTACCTACATCAGCTGCTGGATAGTTACCATTATCTGACAATTTCACCCTTGAAGAAATATGAAAGTCTTCAAAGCTAGTCACAGTGATAATCACACAGTAGTAGAGTAAGATTCCGTTCTCTGCTTGGAAACCATCTTATCTGAATTTCCACTCTGAAGGGCACTTTCCTCAGTATCACTGTCACTGCTGTCCACAACTGTGCAATCCAAAGCCATCTGACCAGTCCTTCTGTGTAGATGAAAGTTCATCCCACTCTCCTGTATGGAGTTAGTCATAAAATCTTCATCAGAAGAATGAAATGATTCATCATCTCCTGTGAAATGGTTGACAATGTGAATCCCATCAAAAGTGGGTTGGTCTGAGAAGTCTCTCTGGCCTTTTAGACATTTGATCTGTTAGAAAAAGTGGAAGTTAACAGTTAATCAGAGCTGAAGATTACAGCAGCACAAGTCACCATGTATCCAAGAAGTGTCTCATTGACCTCTTACTAGATTAAATTAAATGCTAGACCTAAAAGTACCACATTTGATGATCACTTTGAAAATCAGCTGGAATCAGCACAAAGTGACCTCTCACTTCTGGCTACCCAAGCAGAGAACTTGAAAGGATATCTTAAATAGTACTTAGAATTTTCCAAAATTCTCCTTGTACCCCTAGAATATTTCCATTTTAAGGGTTAATAATCAAAGTACCTAGAACTGCTAATGACCAATTTCTCCAGGCCACACCTACTCCAGCTTTCATATCCCTACATCAATGGTTTATATAGTTTTCTACAGAGGTATTTTTTTTTTGGTCAGCATTTTTGCCTTCACTTCTTACTTTGGTGGCTCCATTTTTGCCTTTATCACCTAGCTTCTCGCTTGAGAAAAGCCCTCCTCTAATCCCAAAGAGCAGGGTCCCCACTGAATACTGCCAGTTTGACCCAGGCACAGAAAAAAAACCACAACAGAGCATATGCTTAGTTCTGTCTACACTTCAAGTGTGCGAGTGTCTTTTCATAGTTCAGACACAATGAGATTTCACATAAAATACAAACATCTTTTTGTGTGGCATAAGTAGACTGTATTTTCAATTTTAAAAGAATATCAAACAAAGCAAAAATGACTGTCAGACCATGGAGACATAAGAGCAATAAACTATTACAACTATTAATTTAAGCTACTTACAACTATTCATTCAAGCTACTCAAAAGTAAAACGTTAATCTCTGAAGTCTGACAAGTTTCCTGTTAAATTAGTGAAAGTAACTGCAAATCACGGAAGATATTTCTGAGGCTATTTTTTTCCCCTTAGAATTTCCCTTTTGCTAGCTTTTAGGAGAAGCCACCTTAGGGTCAGTTTGGTAGTCTAAGAACATTGAGATAAAAAAAAATTCCTGAGGATGCAGAAAAGCATTAAAAATGCATTACAGAAACTTACTAATGTCACTCTTGAAGCTTAAAAACAAAGGTGCAGCAAACGCTGTTTTAAAAGGATTTTTCACAGTAAGACACACACAAAATAGAAAGAAGAAGAAAGCTAAGTGCTTCTTAACACCACTCTATGTTTCAGAAATCTGAATAAATACTTGCTTTGATAAATAAAAAGTGCATGTAGGTCCTTGCCATTGACACCAATAGAAGACTTACCAATCCATTTGGGGAAGAAGGAATCTATATACTTACCTTGGGCTTGTACAAAAGGTAAGAATAAAAAAAGAAGTTTCAAAAAGATCACAAGAGTCAAATCCTGCTAGCAGTCATCAAATCAGATGTTAGCAGCATGTAAAAGCTCCAGCATTTAATGTGTATCAAAGCGTCTGTCAGAGATGTCGGTATGTTCTGTGGGTCTAAATTTTAGTTATACCTACACACACTGTTTTTTGGTTTTTTTTTTTTAATTTTCTTCATATACATATAGGCTGCAAATGTTTTATGAGAAACTTGCTTGTTTAAAGTCTCATGCTTGCAGAGTGTAATTTCTGACAGAAGCTAAACTGGCTTATACCAAATATTAGATGCTGGACAGCAACACATACCTGGAATAAATTTTCACTAGCTTATATACCTAGACAGAGAAAGCCTGATACAGAGATTCTTATGTTATTTACAAATTATTCCTTAAAATATCCTGCAATGTGATCAGATTATCTGCCACATGGTTTCCTAAACAGTCATCAACTTTAGTCAAGAAGAACATATAAAAGAAAAAACCGAACAATGTCTCTCCACTCTCACCACAAAAAAAAAAAACCCAAGCCCTTAGCTGTACAAATAACTACAAATTTGGTATTAAAGTAACAAAATACATGCATTTAGGTCTGAACAGTTAAGTCATTGGATCAGTCTGAAATTATAAAGCTGATACTCTGTTAGTTGTTTTGAACTTTCAGAAAGCCAAGCCAATGACATCAACTGTTTACCTGAAGACTCGACACCTTAAGATTAATGTATTCAGGTAAAATGACAACACCATGGCTTTGTGGTTTTAGGCAGCAGCATTTTCAAACATCAAATGAGAATCTGTGTAAGATGCTATTGGTGAAAAAGATCATGAACAGATTTGCCAATTCCTAAAGTTTGTCTGGGAAAATAGTGTGCTGTTATTCTAATACAAGGATGCAAAACCTGTGACCTTCCAGAAACTCCTTTTGACCTGCAGCTTTACATTTGCCTCCCCTTATTCTCAATTACCACTCACATCCAAGGAGAATCATATTTCTAGGACAATACATGAACATAGGGTAGAGAATGTGACAAGCCTGTCAGAGGTCAGGTAGTTCTAGTTCCATAATGTCTCTGTCTGCTTGAAAAACTGGCCTTCCAGCTAGAACACATGGCAGGATTTGTTTGTATCATAGGGATCGACAGGCTGGATAGCAACACTGCTGAAAAGGACGTGGGGGTCCGTGAGACACAGGAGACTAAACATAAATCAGCAGTGTCTCAAAGCAAAGGCTAACACCATATACTGGGCTGTATTGACAAGATCACAGCCAGCAGTTACACAGGAACTAGTTCTTATCTGACACAGCTGAAGCTGAATCTGTTCTATTCTATACTTGCACTGAAGGAGTGAGGTAGCAAAATACTCACAAGTAGATTCAGTGGAGAGGCACCAGGACAGTTGAAGGGGCAGGAGCTCATGCTTACTCCGTGAGATATGCAAAGAACACAGGTAGTGGGATGCATATTACTGTTCTTAAAGCAGCCGTTTTGAGTTTGGGAAACTGAAATGCTCTGCCTCTGCCAAAATTACTGCCCTTCTTCAAAACATCATTGGAATCCAAATGCCTTTACATTAAATGTCAGTATATTAATTTATCACAAAACCTAGTTTTCAGCAGAATATTACTTTTATTTTACAATTGGAACTATGTCACTTTTATCTTGTAAATACTTGTTAATTCTCAATTGAAGGTAGAATCTGATTTGGATCTTGATTTTTTTTTTTTTAATTTGATGAAAGCAAATAATCTTAAAAAAATCAGAAGTATCCGACAGACTAAGTTGGGAACAGTTGCACACTATTTTCAGTTTTGTGTGATTTCAGAGCTGAAAATACTTCAGGGGCACCTCAATGTAATATTTATTCAAGACCATTTTTGAAGGAGCCTGACTATCAGCCATTTCTGTTGTAGCTGACAGGCTTTGTAACAGCTTGTAGACAGCATGCACTCCAATGTAATTACATGCTAGTGGCTGACATCAGCTTAACGCTCTAAACAAGAGGTTTCTTTAAATGATGAGTCTGTACTCTCACAGAGTCTAGCAAGTGAGGCACTGCACTTCTAATAGAAAAAGCAGAAGCAGTGTCTTACTGGTTGAGGGCAGTAGTCCATCAGCCTAATATTGTCTCGTACAGTGACAACAGAGCTTCCATGTTGTTTTGTTTTTAAAGCAAAGCATGGTTTAGTATGACCAATTTTTGCAATCCATTCCCTTCAGATTCCCAAGCACCCACTCACTCATCCATAAAATGTTGTAGCAGATAGGAGAGTGCATCTCTTCCTACCTGTTTCAGCACAAACTGTGACATTTTTTAAAATCTGCTGTCCACTTCCACAGCTTCCTGTGGCAGAAAGTTCCAGAAATTACTTTGTTTTAAAATAATCTCCTACTGTTTCAAGAATCACCCCTGAAATCTGGTAATGCAGGAGCAAGTGGGGAAAAGCAGTTCTGCAGTCACCTTACTGAAATGTGTTACACGAGGTGTTCAAGGCCAGGTTGGATGAGGCCTTGAGTGACCTGTACTAGTGGGAGGTATCCATGCCTATGGCAGGGGGTTGGAACTAGATGATCCTTGAGGTCCCTTCCAACCTTACCATTCTATGGTTCTATGATTCTCTCTTAGCTTCCCAAAACAGATGAGTCCCAAGCCTTTTTAGCCTCCCAGTGCTTAAGACCACAAATTGTTTTAGTTGTTCTTTAACTTCCTCACAGACCTTTAAACTCTCTGCATCCATTGCCAGGTGTAGAGACCAGCCGTGCACAAAGGCTGTGTAGTAGCAGTAAAAAACCTCTTTATTTTGCTTTTAATATACTTCCTACCGATGCTCAACATAGTCTTGTTTGCTTTGGCTGCTGCTGCACACTAAGCCAATGATGTCAAAGGACCCTGAGGCAACTCCAAGATATCTTTCCTGATTTGTAACTATCAATTCTGTGTTTGTGATTGTGTAGATAATTGCTTAGATTTTGCAATTAATTGATTAACCTTCTTTACATCGAAGCTCATCTGTCACCTTTTTAAGGGACACATCTTGAGATTCCTGGTGTCAGTGTTTGTATTTGAATGTTGAAAGGGAGCTTAAAATAGGATGGAAAGTACTATGCCAAGGTCTTGTAATTCATGTAGTCAAGCATATCAAGATAATGGAAAATCCAAAGGAGGAGTCTAAGGGAGGGAGCACATGGACCCAACCCAAACACCCTCCCAACCCCCATCCCAAATCTAAGTTCTACTCTATCCTTACCATTATACCTGGAGTAAAAAAAAAAGAACATCCCTTTTTCTTGCAGCTGTGCTGAGCAGAGACTTGCATCCCAGATTCTGTCACTTCTGTTCTCTTTTTGTACAAGAGCCAATAGTGGTTAAAGCCTTTCAGTTTTGTGTCTGTCCCTCCTTCATGTGAAGGGAACTAGACCCTGTCACCTCAACGAGTGACATTCAAATGAACCTTGTCTGATTCTTACTGCTTCAGTTTTGCAAGAATCTCAAATCTGATCACGTCTGCAAAAAAAAAAAAGCCATGCCTGGTAAACCCACAAGTTTTGCTTTTAAGTCTCAAATCCAGGTCATATTGCCTAGATGACTGCAGTTTTCACTACGATGTGTTCATGTGGTCTTCAGAACATTTCAAAATGTTAATAAGATTATGTGACCAAAATGTATGCCATCATTATCCCTTCAAAGCCAGCTGAATCAAGATGATTGTGTTTGCATTTATATCCTTTCTTATGTCTAAAAGGTTCAGCACTTTTAAAGACAGATTATGTGCTACTGGTCAACATATGAAAATACTTCAATTGTACATACCCTTAAGAGGTAACAGTGTCTCTTCACAAATTTAGAAGAGCTGAAAAAAGGCTAATAATCAGATCCTTGAATCTCAGAATAAGTCTTCTTACCTGATGTTGACTGCCTCATCAAGCCAGGCATGAGGGAGAGATAGTAAAGAGAAATGTAGAAGTTTTAGTACAATTCAGAAGTTCTTCCATGTTAAATCATAGAATAGTTTGAAGCTTGCTGATAAATATTTAATCTACTCATGGCAGGATAAGCAAGCAGTGCACAAGTGAGATCAAAATATGATAAAAATACAACCATTGCCTTGGGTGAATAAGTATAGTTTTGGCAAAAGGCAGTATGTTAATTTTTATTTATATAAAGATACTGAATTATCTGTATTTTTACTTACAGCAAGAGGAATCTAGAACTCGGAGTTCCCTCTTTGTCTCCTTAGCAACAGTAGGAAGTCTTAGTAAGATTTCCTGCTTAAACCCCAAATATGATTCAAAAGAAAACTAGAATGTTGCTGAATGTATGATCTAACCACATTTAGTTGAAGAGAAACAGGTCATAAGATTTTGAAAATATCTGCCTATAATGCAGAAAAATATTGTCAATGTGGCAACATGAAGTAAGAAGTCAAAATTCTAATTACCAGCCAATTAAAAATATCTGTTATTATCTGTTAAACTGGAACCACCTTTAGTATGAATAAAAGTAATTTAATTTGAGTTCTTAAAAATTCCAGACACTAACAGTCTACATTCCTTATCACATGTAACAAGCATGCTACTTACTGCTAACCCTCCCATTGTGATGAGATCACTCCAGTTTAATACACTACCACTTCTCCAAAAAAAAGAAAACAAAAACAAAACCCACAAAACTCCTGCTACCCTCTATTGAAAAAATGCTTGTATCAGAAAATGAAGTAGTCACAGCATCTCAGAGTAAATTAATGGAAAATATGTTACTATTTGGAATACAAATGTCCAGAATACAGAAGCATTTCTTCTGCACGTGACACAACAAGAACAAACAATTGTAAAAGTTTTTTCATGTTACTCTTTCATTTCTATGGACACAACCAACTCCTGAGATATCTTCAGCTCGCTGAAGCCCATTTTTAAACAGACTGTTGTACTTCCACGGTGAGCTACATTCATACTGAAACCATTGCAACATGAACATTGCACAAATGGAGACGCTATGAGCAAAATGAATAGTTGCAGAAACTAATATTAGAAATCCTTCACCTAAAACAATTCTTAGCAAGTTTAAGGGCTGAACAGAAACTCTACTTGTGTTGTAGCTAAATTTCTCCAACAGAATCAGCATCCTTATATGAAAGGGACTGAGAGGCATGCATTGCGACAGAACTAAGAGAACATTTTAATGAAAGCCACTGTTTATCAATCTTCAAATGTGAAAAGTCTGAGATTAAAAAAAACAGCCTTAAATATGGTTGAACATAGCCTGCAACAGTTTAATGCAAAACTAAACCAACTTTAAAGACATTCTTCATTTTCCTCAAGCACAAGATGGTTTTTACCCAAACATATGGATCATATGCAACAGAGAAAAGTCTTTTAAGAGCTTCCTCAACTCTCATAGCTCTCAAGATTACGTAAGATTATGTCAACAACACATTGCATACGGTATGATCACATTCTTTGTTTAGAAACAGTGACACATTCTCCAAAGAATTTAAAAATAAATTTGAACAAGATGTGTTAAATTAGAAATGTCTTATTGTATTAGAAAGAAGCCCAAAACGGTGAGTGAATTTCCTGTTTCGCTTCAGTTGACGTTACGGGTTTTTTTCTAAAGCCTTAGCTACAAATGCGGCCATAACTAGGATGATTAATTTGTAAATAACAGACAATGTCAGACAAGGGTCATTCTTAAAAATTAATGACAATTCAAGAAACTCAAACCAATCAGACTAAACGGATGCCGAATCCAGGAACTCTGTTTTTTCCCCATTACCCTGTCATTGTTAAGCCTCCTGAGGAAGATGCCCTACCTAATACAACGGGCTCACTGTTTGAAAGGTAACAGCTGAGGGGGATTGTATGGGCTTCTCCTCCCTGAAATCCAGATCTCATTCTGAAGCCATTTTGGATTCTCCAATGTTGTATTTACCTCTAGGGATTTTGAAACTTGATTAGAACTTAGGAAATACATTAAGCTCTCATTTATTGCTTTCACAAAGGTGTGGTTTTTCCTTTTAAATTTAATTTTTTAAAAAAATTTTAAAACTCTTCCAGAACAACTTTGAGTCTTCTCATATTTCCTAAAGATGTCCTGGTTCAGTCTAAAATCTGACTAACTTAGAAATGTATACAACAGACTATTATATTCTTAAACAGGAAGTGTTACTCTGCTGTTCCTTTTACTGCTCCTTTCCCCAAGATTTAACATCATGTCAAAAGTTCTGACAATCACTGAAATTAGCTAGATTTTGTTCACCACAATCTACTTGTTCACCACATTCTAATGGATTGTTGAAAAGTCAGGGACATAAGGAGAAAAGGAAGTACATTTTAAAGTGCATTAAAAATCTGTGAAAAATTGTTTCAGAGAAGTTCTGCTACAACAATAACTTGGTATTTCACCTAAACTACAAGTGTTAATACTTGCCTGAAGTATTTGGGATGGGGGTTTGACATAAATTAAACAAAATTAGCCTAGTTAAGCAAAAATCAAGCAGAGTGAAATTGCTGTTTAACAAAACAACACAACACACGGTATTAAGGTATTGTCATTTAAGAAAGCAGGAAATGTCTAGGTCACGCTCACAAATAACATACGGTGAAAGCATTTAGAAATATATATTGTGGCTGGAGAGCAGCCAAACAGAAAGGGATCTGGGGGTGCTGATTGACACCCACCTAAACATGAGCCAGCAGTGTGCCCAGGTGGCCAAGAAGGCCAATGGCATCCTGGCCTGCATCAGGAATAGTGTGGCCAGCANAACTTGCTTCCTTTGCTTAGTAGTCAATAAAATCACTATTAAGACTTTTATTTCTCATGGAAGGTTTATTTTTAAGATATAATTTTATCTTCTACATCCTTTCAATATGGAATATAATTTCCTCATCTCAAAGTTTTCACCAGTGGATATTTCAGCCTGATAAAAATGCCAATTTTCAGGGAGCCTGGCAACAACCTTTAAAATGAAGTTGTAAGCCAGTTTCTGTACGATCCCTGTAGGAGAAGCTAAGCCACATTCAGCAGGCACAAGACTGTCTAGGATCCACCTAGCACATTTGAACATTTATTTGAGACTGTGTAACGAAGGAAGTAGAAAAAAATTATTTTACTTTCATGGCAGAAAGGAGGCTGATTTGCAGTGTAACTTAATGCAATATTACATACCTGAACAGACCCAAGCTGCTTTTTAAAGAATATCAGCCATACTAGTATGAAAAAAGGTACAAACCCAAATAGTCTCTGGACTGAGATTCCCCCTACCCCGGTCATCAGCAAGATTAAAAGTAACAGTCATGAAGTACCAAAATATTAGATGGATCTGCCCCACTCATCATTAACTCTTCAGAATCCAAGCTCATGTATGTAATTAACTACTAAATTCTCCCGATAAAGGAAAGACCTACCCTTGGTTTTGAAACTAGTACTTCTAAAAGGATGACCCAGAGTAATACACTGGTATACAACCTGAAGTATTTATCTTAACTGAACTTTACTGACTATAACTAGACAGAGTTCAAACCACTGCAGTGTGTCATAGGTGAAAAAAAGCAAGAGAGCAGTATGAAATTTCCAAGATTGAGTCACTTCAGGCTTCTGGGGTTTTTAAAAGCACTTAAATATTTGGCCTCTGTTTTAAACTACCAGTTTCCCTAAGTCATATTAAGCCTCAGAGCAATACAAAATGCTTTACAAAATCCCTATAAGCATCAGGAGGTTTAAATAAATCTATTAGGTAGCTTACTGCATTAAAAGGAAGCTCATGTCCTGTTGTGCAGCTATTTATTTCATATTTCTCTGAATGTACTCTTACATTTTCTGACTAAAGTTTTTATAAAAAGTAGGTTTTTTCCAACATTATCAGTTAAAAAGCACTTGAGCCAAAAAGAAATATGCTGTTAAATATATGTTGTATATCATTTTTACCAGAGACAAGTTTGCTCTATTGTAAACGTGACAAAGACTAAAACTAGCAACAAGTGTTCAGACCAGAAGGTTTCCAGTGAATCAGAACAGGAAACCAATAAAGCGATCAATGGGAGGTCATGACTTTTTGATCACTGCACTGTATGGTTTAAGAATCTGGTTTTGAACTAGGACTGTGTAGTCAAATCAAACTTTGAAGTTCTGTGTGAAACGTGCATTAGAAATAGCAACAGCACTAAGGAAGCACTCAAATTTTAAACTATTTTCAAGAGAAATCAGACACTGGCAACAATAAGTCAGATTTTTATCTACTGAGGGAATTTTTATAGGGTCTGACAAGATTGTTGTAGTGAATATATACAATTCCAAAAAGGTTTGAAGCTGACTTAGCCCTGGGAAGTTTCATAAATAGGTAGTTGTTAGGTGGAAAGTTCCCAGAAACTCCTCCTACAAGAAGTTCTAAAGAAAGTATTAATTTGGAGTAAGAACAACAAAAATATTTTAGAACAGAGCATGATCACACTGAATGCGCTGCAGTTACCACATCCAAGGAACTACCTAAAACTCAATGCTCCTTCTCCCTATAGCATGCATTTATAAATAAAAAGAAGTTACTGAAATCACAATCTTTAACTAGAAGGTACTGGTTAATAGGGAGACTGAAAATGTAGCTATTACAGGCAACAGTTACAGGAAATGATCATTTCGCACTTTTACTCTGTCCTTCTCAAGCAGGAGTTAAACTCAGCATTTTAAAACAGACAAATCAACATTTATTTTTTGCCTCTGATTGCAGAAATTACTTCTGTGAGTAACAAAAGAGAGTGATAAATGAATTTCTGGGGTGTTTCCACCACGTATGCACTGTTTGCACCACACATTAAGATCATTTTACAGAGGCATATTAGAAGCCAGTTCATAGCATTCCTCTCCTCAGCTTGTTTCTCACACTCATATCACCTATATATGGTTAAAACAGTTTATTTTTGCAAGGAACCTTTACTCAGATAAACAGACAGGTCACACAGCTGCAAAACTAAAGAGAAGAGTATTACTGCCACGATAATGAAATAATTATCTATAATCAGTTTGCTTACTTTGGCAATCCAGACAAATAAAACTCAGTACAGTTAAGTGTAGCTAGCTATATTCATCTCTAAAGCTGCAATCAAGAACTAGTAAATTGCTCAGTAAGAGAGATCTGGAGCATTGACACAGAAGGATATAGTAATTTTTTAAAAAAAAAAATTTGAAAAAAGGCCAATCACCAATTTTCATTCATTTTACCACTGAATCTAGTCTGTCAGTGGCATCAGTGAAACAGTTAAGACTTCTACCTAAAACCAATGCCCTCATGGAAGTGAACAAAGTCATACCTATTTCCATTTGAGGACAGCTTACATCACTGACCTGGTTACACTGTTCACATTTAGAGGTTTCCTTCACTCTTGTAAGAGATAGAAGATTACTTTGTTGACAGTGGTGTTCCTGTGGGGAAGGGACAGGAATGGACTGATGCAAGGTGAACAAGTAATTTGTGGCCAGTGGAGTTCCATCATCAGGGAATCAATCTTACCTTCTTGGGGAAGTGTAACATGTCTGTGTTAATTACGGTATGAACACCCATCGAAAAGTAATGGAATTAAAGATCAGATGCTTATAACATATCTAGGGATTCTATTGTGCAACAACACTTCTGCCTTTTGACTGTTTGGTTAAGCCAGATAATAAAATAACTAGCTTTAGAAACTAAGGAGAGGGTAGCTCTACTGGAGAAAATTATTGGAGAATTAAGACCCAAATTTGTTCAGCCTCACACTTCTGTAACAATCTTGGTATTATCAAGAAGTGTAACAACGTTTCTTAAGGACGAGAGCGTGAGTTAAAGGAATAAAACAATCCACTTTTCTAAAGCATATGGTATATATTTAACTATCCTGTGCAGACAAAGCTGCTACATTAGAGTGGGTGCTTGCAAACCACATGACCTCACAAACACTATCTTATCACATCACAGGTTCCTCAGACTGACCACAACCACTTAAATCAGACCCTGCCAGCACAGAGACTCTGTAACTTTGACACGTACTAGCAAAGCAACTACATTTTTAGCTGTCCAGACGCCTTACAAGAACTTCACTTGTGGGGAGGGAAAAATCTGATGGTCTCTTGTCCTACTGTGCTTGCAAGATACGGTGAAAGAAAAGCACATGATTTATTGTGCTATAAACTTCCACCACGAGTTGAAATGTTTACTTTGTAAATCTGAAGGCTAACATATTTCCTTTCAGGGACAATATTTCTTATCAAGTAAGAAAACATTTA
Source organism: Ramphastos sulfuratus (assembly GCA_013399055.1). Lineage (NCBI taxonomy): Eukaryota > Metazoa > Chordata > Aves > Piciformes > Ramphastidae > Ramphastos > Ramphastos sulfuratus. The sequence goes on from WBNM01040372.1 coordinate 17,721, forward strand.
TAGAGTACCACATATTTTGGAAGCATTTGTCTAGTACAACAAACTACTAGGAGGTGTTAATGTGATTGTGGTCAGTATTGAGAAACAAGTGCTTTGCAAGAGTTCACACAGTACTTGTAACAAGTATTACAGTTTCAGCGAATATGAAGTAAGAAAAATGTAAAAATTGACTGAAACAAATCCCACCAAGATTAGCTGGTTTTATGGAAGCAAGTAAAGTGACAATTGCCAAGAGACAAGTATACATCTGGCTATACAACACAGAAGGCAAAGTACACACTCCTAGAGAAGGGGGAAAACCAAGTTTGCAACAGACTGAAGAGCATTATATCTCACTAAAAATTTTACAGGAAGAATATTAGGCCTCTGTGGCCCTGCTGTCCTTTGCTCTATTCTGATGAAAGAAATATTACCTGTTTCTATTTGCAAGGTACTCAAATGCTAACAGATCTGATTTTCTCTTTTTCATCTGCCTGTGTGATCTGGTGCTAGCCATCACCTTATGTCTTCAGAAAAAACAACACAACAACAAAAAACCCCACCACACCCACAAACAGAAAAAACACCTAGTAGGTTGAATGTTAATAAGAATTCACTTTCTCCAGTTAATCCTCTTATCTCCATCATACAAAGCTATGTAAACTCATAGCTTTAGAAGTTGCTTAAAGATGCGGTCATGACCACAATGTGACATAGGCACATCCAAACCAAGGAGCTGGATGCCAGCAATCCAAATACAGCAGGATGAAGCTCAGTTATTTACCCTGCTTCTGAATGTAGTCAAGTGGTGTTTCAGATAAAAGAACATCTGATTTGATAAGCACTGAATTTGACTCAAAGGAAGTCTAGTAACAAAATTAAGAGGAAAGGAATGATGCTTCCTGCTGGCATTGCATCATTAAGCCCAGATGTTATTATTATGAGAGAAACAGGAGCTAGGAATGCTACTAGAGGTGGCCAACCCATGTTGTGCTACTGCAGCAGGCCACAAACAGCATCATAATTTTGTGCTCATCTATGGCTTTTGGAGGAGTCATTTAGCTGCTTGTGAAGCTATTCCCTCACCTCCTTAGGGAGACTGACCTGTGCAGGAGGCCAGAACCACTCATTGTATCATACTGATGTGAGATTATTAGCTAATAATAATTAAAATACCCCAAACAACACAAAAAAAACCAAAACAATGAAACCCCCCAAACAAACACACATAGAGGAAAACTTTGGCAGCATTTAAACTCTCCTCCTGTATACTATAGTGCACTGAATTTTATTTAGGTGTGGTAGTAGGTGCTTTTTCTAATCCTCCACTTTGATGGCCACAATTTACTTTCTCTTTTCATTTCGCCAGCAAAAGCCCAAAAAGCTAACCCAAGTTGCAAAATGTATCTCCAATTCAGCCATACTACCAATTACTCCTTTAGTCATAACATGCATTATTTATCCTCAGAGTAATTACTTAAAGTGTCCTGAATTTTATTTACACAAGGAAAATTTTATCTCCAACTTTTATATCTCTTTCCATTTAGACAATCTTAAAATGTTACCTCACCAAGAGCAATATCAGACCAGAGATAACACCTACATCAGAATCTTACTGGCTACTTTAGGTTCTTAAAACATAGTATTAGATCCATTCCCAGATAAACTATGTGTATGTGGGATGGAAGAGTAGTAAGCTAGTGGTCACTACTCCTCTAAATAGCCAGCAAGTTTACAGATACTGAAAATGGGAAATACTTCTACAGAAAAGCTCTATTTTCTGCACTATTCTTTTTACCTAATGTCCTCTGGTTTTTTTCCCCCCCTGTATGGACTGTTCATTTTCACTGTTATTGCACTTGCCAGATCAAAATCTAGACACTTTCATTGTAGTTGTAAGTGGGACCTGTGTAAATAATCTTGCCACCTGCATCTCTTGCTAATAACAATCTGTGAAGGGATTTACCTCTGGGATACTATCTCTGGTGTTTTGCCGATCTTTCTTCCCAATATTCCAGAATTTAATCACTAGAACTTCACTTAAAGCCTTTTTAAAACATCAAAAAATAATTCAGTGCAATAGTAATTCTCCAGTCACCTGTCATCTTGTTCTTTTCCATTAGCATTTCTGAAATATTTTTAACATGGGCAGACTTGTAGGTTCTCTATTTGCTGGAACAGTGTACCACACTATCATCAGGATTTTATATTTCATTCAAATACTAACAACATGGGCATAATGATTTATGCATTAGAAAACAATCTCACCCTTGTTTCCTCCCAAAATGCTTCAAATAATTATTTGATAAAAGTATATCACATGGCAAAGGAACAGGTAGGAGAAAACTAGTTCTGTATTCCATGCCTGACAAAGCTGTCCCCTAATGTGGATGGCAAATAGACAGTAGAATGGAATAAACAGCCTCAGAGAATAAAATGCTCTGCAATCCCAAACTGTAGGAACTGCTTGTTTTGTGGACCTCAATATGTATTAGGTAGAATTCAGTTTGTAACATGGAAAAGGTCATAAAATTAAAACAAACCTACAGTGGAAACACTGTAGATAAATATGGAGCTGAAATTTAACAGTAAACCAAACTCAAAGCATTCCCACAAAAATCAGCTAGTGGTATGACAAACAAAAAATTTTACAAACACAATTTAAACTTAAGCACTTCAGTCCAAATCAGAAAGTCTGTAAGACTGGAAACCACTTGCTTTTGTCTCCAAAGGTGTCTTGTGGTCTGCCAGTGTAGTTTGTGGGTAAGCATGTCAATTCTAATCTTTTGTACCACTCCTGTAATCTAGGTAACACACACAAGCCTTGCAACATCCAACAGGAAGCAGAGACAGCTGCTGTGTAACATATATAAATTGACTCTATGTACAGAGGGATAGTGCATGAAATGAAGAATTTCAGCAGTTTATAAATCATTTAATTCCATTCAGTTTGAATTAGTGGCAAACTACAAAGAACCTCCTTCTCTTTTCCCGGTATGTGATTTATGTAGAAATTAATAACAATTAGTTCAAAATTTATCTTAGTCCTTAAACCTTCACTGAATGCAAACTCGTAACAGTCCAAACTTTCTATGTATTCTTTTCCACATACTGTAACTGTTTTACTTCAGTGCTACCTACTAGAAGTGTGTCACAGTAAAAATGAATAGTAAAAGATGCTTCACAAAAGTTGCTTTCATTTAACATTTAGTGTCTAAACAAAGGCAACTTCTATAAAGTACCAGCACTCTTCATTCAGCCTGAAAGTGCATAACCCAAATCTAGCAGTGTTTGTATTCTCATGCCAGTTACGTTACATCAGATAAAACACAACTGTAAGGTCAAGTGACAGAGTGTAGTGCTCAACAGACCTTATTTCTTGTGTCAAAGATGGGGCAACCAAGCTGGTATACTTACTGATAAGAGTAGCAAAGTTGCTTCATGGAAGCAGCAGCCTGTCAGGGCTGCACAACACAACAGCATTTTAGGTTAAAATTCTACTAAGCCAGAAGTTGTCAAGAATGCTGTAGAGAAAGCTTTTGAAATTGGATGGGAAAAAAAAAAAATGGAGAAAAGAAGAAAATGCAAGGAGGAAAGAATTCTTTTAATGAAAATATCAAATGGCAATGTGACATGAATTTCTGAAAAGGCAGAGTGTCTAAGTCTAGCGCACAAAGTTCTGGAAAAAGGTTTACCTCATAACTTCCTTTTCGTGACCATCCTCAAAATTTCAGCTTTTTACACTAGTTTCAGCCTTCAACATTTGTGCCCAAAGAAGCAACTCCGTCAGTATGGAAGAGAGTGAGTGCAGCACTAATCTGACACCAAATATAGACAAGATTGACAGGACTAGCTATTGGCTAACAAGAAATACTGCAGTCTCCAAATGTCCTTCCATTATGTACCAGCTGCTCTTTGAATACTGATAGGGTGTGTAGAACTCAGCATTGCAGATAATAATAAAAATTATGTTAATTGTTTTGATTCTAACCCATATTTGGTTACTCAAGTTAGTGCAAAGAAAGAGTTGCATGTAAGATCTAAGTGTGCACAGAGCAGAAGTCTACAACACAAGTCTTGTAACAGTGTTCTTAAAGCTCCAGATTTTGTCCGTTTGGTGTTGGGAAGTGTTCAGCAAATATAAATTTAAGACTTACTGTGAAGAAGTCATTATACAATTCTTCTTACCACACTACAGAAATTGACTGGTTAGGTATAAAAGGAATCAGGCAGCTATCTTGTTAGGACAAGCCAAAAATCCAATATAGTAATTCCATTTAAAGTTATTTTACCTCATTTGAAAGGTACGAAAAAACTTCACTATTTAATTTATCTTCTATATTTAATAGTAATGTGCCTCATTGGTTCAGTTTTGGATGCCATAGTGCCCATGTTGGAATGGGTAATTTTACTCAGTAACAGAAACACAAAAACTTGAATTTACTACAAATAAGTCTTCTTACAACATGAGCTGAAGACTGACTGTAGCATTATTATTCCTAGATGAGCAATAGAGACAGCTGAAATGTATTCTTTAGGCTGCAAGCTGCGTCATATTTAAGATGCATTCAAAATCTGAAGCTCAGAAAAGGAAGGTCAAAATTATTTCAACAGCTATACTCAGATTACAACAAAGGGAACTGGTTGGAAGTTTTAAAAAGTATAAACGTAAGTAATTAAAATTAATAATCTGAAACTGTACATAGATAATTCTGATATGTAGCTGATTTAAGTTACCACACTGGAATGGGTGAGAGAAATCTCTTTAATCTGAGATTCAAACTTTTCTCCATTACAAATTCAAGATGTGTCACTGCAGCACTAGCCTGTTCCACCTGTGCTGTAGTAACACCACCTCACCACCCCACATCTGTTAGTGAAGAGGATTCAGCTTTAGATCCTAGGCAGTGACCCCCCTCTTTGCTGTTCTCTAGTGCTCATATTGGTGTTCTAAGATTTGCCCTGAACATAACTACTAGCCTGGTAGGCAAACACTGATGGAACAGTAGACCTTTGAATGGAACTCTGCAATTAGGATAAATCATGCTGTTGCTATATATTGGTACCATCACAATCTGATGGATCATATCACAGAACTGAATTAATAGTATCTAGCTCTTCCAAGTTCCACTGATACAGGAACACTCATTCAGACTCCTAGCCAAAGACATGAAGTACTGTTTGATCAGAAAGCCAGAACAGGGACTTGTCTTGCAGTTCCTTATATTCAATATAGAATTTGCCCATTATTTTGTTCCATCCCTCAGATGGAGAGCCTGCAATTCTTCTGATATACAATTCTGCAAAAATGCAGTACTGGAGAGAAAAAAAAAAAACCACCCAAAACTTCTGTAAGTGGCATCAATATTGATGGCCACAGCATAACATTTAATCTTGTTTCACACACATCCATCCCACCCCTACCTTAAATAAGAACTTCCATTTATATCCATTTTAAAGTTCCACAATTGCAGTATATTAGATGGTAACTATGCAGTCACCAAGAACTCTGTTCCTTTATGAGTGCTTTTTACATATTAACCAGTTAGGAGGTTGTGGTCAGCATGTCACATACACCATCACCCTATCTTCAGGAAGATGAATTTGCAAGCTCGTAACGCTTTTCTCAGGTTTTGCAGAAGTAGAATCAAAAAAGCAGCTAGCCAAAAAGCAAAGGACATGGCCATTAGTGGATCTACACATGAAAACACTTCGGGCAGATCTAAAAAAAGTTGGGTTATTTAATTAGTATTGACCAAAATTACAGTAATCCTAACATTTAGAAGTTGAGGCTAAACATTTTTGTCTCTCCTTACTGCCATTTTATTTAGATGTTGCTGTTTCGGGGATCATTGCAAGCAAAGTTCTTTGCTTGCCAGCTGTATTAGTACAAGACTCAGTTGTTATTTATCAGAACAAATTTACACATAAGTACTACATACATTTCAAACTTAACCTTGCATTACCTCAAAATCAGCTCAGATTGTGGTACCTGAAGTAAAAGTTTTCCTCGAATAATTTTATTTTAAAAACCAAACAGATATGCAACAATGAGGGGGAAGAAATAAAGAAGCCATTAGTAAACAAGGACTTCCAGGCTTTAAGAAGTTCTATGTATGGGAGCATTCATAAATGCTGCCAAGGTAGAACTTGTCTACTACATAGGGAGTTTCTTCCTACTGTTTCTATTTGTCCTAAAATACGATGCTTTCCTACACTGTTCACCTACTTTGGAAGTTAAAACTGAACTGTAACAAACCACAGGTGTAGAAGAGGAGTGCTCTTCTACATGGAATTACTCAAACTGCTACTGTTGAAATTCACCTTCTCCCTAGCTGATATGTTCTTTCAACCCGACTGAAGCATTCATAAAGATTTGTCTAGGAGTAACTGTTTAGGAATCACTAGCATTACTCACAAGTATCATTGTTCTGTGAGCTAATGAACCTCATCTTCATTCCAACCTGTACACATCAACTTATACACACCAAACACATACACAATTGTGAGAACTGAGCTGCCCAGCCAGGCATATGACAAACGCTTGTATAAATTATGCAACAGCTTTCCAACAGTAATTCTACTTTTCCACCAAAGCAGTGATTCCTTACCTTTTAAACCTACATTCTGCAGAGGAAAATGTCAATACAGAGCCTTATTTATTCATAATGCAAAAATATGCAAAATAAATATCTGGCTTTCTAGGAATTCTGCAAGCAACTTACTTTCTTGCAGGGTACCAAGCAAGCTAGTCATTGCCCTTTAATGGAAAAAGCCAGGTTATTGATTTTAAATTTATTTTTAAGTGAGCTTAATGATGGCTAAAGGTGCTGGACTAATGGCCACTAGAGACCATCCTCAATCTATAGCATAGAGAGCATTCCAAGATCCTCAACTATGTTATAACTCTCAGGGGATTGGTCCTAAAAGGTTGAGTCTGCTAAGACTTATGAAAACACTATCTACACTTAAATAAAGAAAAGATGTGTTTAACAGAAACAAAAAGGTAACAAGGTTGCATTGCTCTACAACACTATGGCTTTAAGCAACGCTATCAGAGCTGAGTATTGGAAGATGCATGGAAAGAGCAGCAGAGTAGAATGCAGCACGTTGCACACAGCGAGTATTAGGTAAAGACATTTCTTCACCATGCAGGATGAACTGAAATGAGCCAGCAAGCACAGGAGTTACATAAGCCATTTCAGGACCTTCTGATTTTTTTAACTAACGAAGTTACTACAACTATTAGAGCAAGGAAGTTTGAAGACAAATTTCATAGGTTGAAGTTTTGGCAGTTTAAAGCTTAAAATCTGTTAACTGATATTAAGCAAGCATCCTTTTTCTTTTTAAGCAATCTCAGTACACAACCACATAAAATGCATCCTCACAACAGCAAGAACCAGAAAAAAAAAATCACCAATATCTGCATGTGGACTCTTCTACTTGCACAAATGCAGCTTATTTTCTGAGTAAGTTAGTCTTAATATTTGTAGCAAAGGCATAAAGGGGCTTATTTTCATGCACACGGCTCCAAATGCAGTAAATGATACACAGTGAAATATGATCAACTCGTGAAATTAAGGAAAACATCAAGGTGGGACATAAATGCTGACCTGATTTAATGTTAAGTCACATAATTAAGCAATTTTTTTTTGTTTTCTTACATCCAAAGATAAAGGAAAAGTATAGAAGTTAGTTTTAGTGCATTCATTGGCAAAATCAGGTACTGAAGTGGTACTCTTAGATAAGCAGAACTTGTTACAACATAAGAGATAGGAAAAAAGGTGCAAGTGATTAGAGACAGTAGTATTTTATCACTTACCTCATGATGTAGCTCAGCTATCTGATCTTTCAGTTCTCTGATGTACTGGTTAGAATCAGATTTATTAAGCTGCCCTTGAATTTTCCCTTCTTCTTTCTGTTTTGGTCAAAAAAATGAATCTTATTCAAATTATTCATGTATATGTTACATTAAAAAAAACACAACAAAATAAACAAACTTATTTAAACTGTCTGCATATTTTTGTCATGAACCAAAGCTATTCACAGACACCATACAGCAGTTTTTATCTAGTTGAAGTAACAGCAGGCATCTACGAGTGTCAGCAACCAAGCTGACCCACTCAATACCAGCCACGGTACAGGCAGGATGCTATGGAGGAGCAAGAAGAATTAACAAAGCTTCACAGGTGGAACTCAAATCCAACATACATGAGATGGCATATGCAATTTAGTAAAGTATCCCTAGAGAACTATCAATAGGGACATATCTTAGTGTACATTATTGTCACTAACAACGTTTTCACTTAAGGACAAGCAATTGACCTTCATTTCTGCCAAGTAAACAAAACATGTTTTTTCCTTGCAATGTAGGACATGAGTCAAGACACGCTACACATAACAAGCTTTTTCTCCCCTAGAAAGTTTAAACACATAAAATCTTGTGGTATTTATCATCTAGGAGTTCCAGAGAGCATTAAGTGAAACTACATCCTCTAGAAGCAATGCTGTGGGAGGTAAAAAGAACAACTGGCGAGTGAAAAAAAAAATACAGAAATTAAAAAGGAACATAAGATTTCCATCATTTGTCAACCAAATGCAGCTTCTAAGTTTCAAGATGCACACAAAGGTGTCATCTGCACTCAATTAACTTTCAGCCTGTCTCTAAAAGGGAATCCTAATGTGATTGCAGCCAACTTGGCAGATCTGAGATACATAACCACCCTCAATGGAGAAGGCAGCCCGTTTTCAGCTTCCTACTACTAAGTTATGATCAGCTTTGGTTCTAGTTTCCCGTCTGAGTAATTTCTGAAGCAGCCACAAGCTTTAAGGGACAGAAGTACCTTTATTTTATATAAATCTTGACTGTAAATCACATAGTACCATTATATTACAGAAATACAAATATAATGGGTATATCTGTTTTTTCTCCCTGTAGCTTGTTTTCCTGAAGCTTTAATTATGCTTGAAGAAAGCTACCAGGTAAGTTCGAGGTCATTTACAAACAGAATTTAAACAACTTTCAGAGTGAAACGTGTCCATTATAGAAATAAAGCTTTATTATAGAAATTCTTTCAGGACATCTATCTCAAATATCAGCATTGGAACAGAAAACATACTAAAACATCAGAGTGAGGGACAATACATCACCTTCCAAACCCTTTTCCTGCCTGAAGAGAACAATCCTGAACACTGCCAGTGTTGGCAACCTCAAGGCAATTTCTCTAATCTCAGACTTCATTTTTCTTGCAGCAAAATATGGATTTTGTTACTGAAAAACCAAATTTGTCAGGTTTACTATTAATTCACAGAATTTGCAAAATGCAGGCAGATCCTTCACTACATAATTCAATATTGAATCTACTTTCCAAGGCAACTTAGCGGCTCGATTTCATAAAAAATATTAATGTTAACATTGGTAATTGTTCCTGTCCTACATAGGATAACAGATGCCCCAAACCCATTACCTCTGTCTACATGGTTGACTTCTGGTATTGGAGAAACCAAAACAGAAGCAACGTAACTTGTAGATTAAAAATAATGCTGTTTACATCTGTGTATAGGAAAAGCTTCACTGATATGAGAAACTAAGATTCCAGACAACAAAAATGACCTGATCTGCTGTGGAAGGGTGAACGTATGACAGAAATGCTCGTCTACATCTTTTCCCTCTGTTTGAAAACAAGGCTTTTCCATTTCAGTCTCTCGTTCTATAGCCACCAAAATACTATGTAACCATACACTACAGCATTAAAAAAAAAATTTAAAAAAAAAAAAAAAGTCAAGAAAAGTTATAACATAAATGGATGCCACAGCACTTTTAAAATGAAAGTGTGATAGACAGCTGAGCAAACATTTAAAGAGAGTTCACAAGAGGACAGGAATCAGGCATTCCCAAGTCGGTATAAACTAACACAAGAAGCAATAACATTTACCAGCTTAAATTTGGCACTGCACAAATAGCTGAAACCTATTCCTGTATACCATATTGAGAATTATACACGTTTGTTATATTTAAGCAGTTTTGGTTTTTACCTTTTTTTCCATAAATAGACATGTAAAATTAATGCAGATGTCAGAGCAACTTGGCATGCACATTTGCTCATGGAAGAACTGACTTAGCTTTCACAGCCCTTTCAGCAGCTTTGCTGCTCTCCTCTGGACACATTCTCTGGACCTTAAACCTTAAATTGTGAGGCCCAGAACTGCACAAAGTACTTCAGGTGAGGCTACACAAGTTATTGAACAGCCTCACTGAGATAAGAAAAAATTAAGTGGTTTTCACATAACTTGAGTTAATTTAATGCTTCTATTATAGCATTTACTTTAGCAGGAACGAGGCCTTTCATTCTGCTTTGGTTTTATATTGTGATCAAATGTTTTTATACTAGTGTGCTTGAGTAACATTGTATTTCTGAAGAAAACACTTAAATCACCGATTCAAAAGTGAATGTTAAGACTCCACTTAAAATTTAAAAGTCTTAGAAGTATGAACATCACATTTTTTTAAAGGAAATAGCATAAGCAATTAGTAATCTCTCACCTTTTTTTTTTTTTTTAATCTAAGATTATACACATAGGATGTGGGTTGTTGGCTTGGGCTTTTTTTCAGGGGGAGCACTACTACAGAAAATCTGTGTTATTGGGGAGGTCATCACACAAGGAAGAATAGCTTGTCTCTATGCAAATAATAGCTGTTTCAAGTCTAAAATTAATATACAGCGAAAAAGCCAGATAACCTATCAAAAAGCAAAGTGTGAGTATTATCAGAATAGCCAAGTAATGCAAGTTAGCCAACTCTGAAATCGAGGCATTTTGTTTACAAAGTCCTCACAGTCCTATGTCAATAGAACTCTATATCTATTTTCCTGGAGTCCTGCTTCTCCATACTGGCACCACTGCAACGCTTGCCTCCTCTTCCCAGAAAGGTTTTTGAAAAAATAATACCAGTTGGTATTATAATGTAATCAAAGGTCCATCATCTCCATGTCCCTGGGTTTGAAGATCAAAAATTCTTCCCAGTCTTATCGCTAACAGATGAGCTGCACCACCATTAACAGGGCTAGAAAACCCTCTATCAGAGAAATACGCACACCCATGGTCTGGTATCACCTCTGCTTAAGCAAAAGGTACTTGTAACAAAGTAAGGAGCCAATACACAATCCAACCTCCTGCTTCAGAGACTCTGTATAGAAAGGGAGTAGCATGGGCAGTGAAGCAGGAAATAAGCCCTACAGATTAAAAAAAAAAAAAAAAAAAAAACCAACACAAACCCACACAGCTGCTAAAACAGAACTCAGGCCCCTACAGTTTCAGAAGCTCTCACCTCTTTCATCCTGCTCTGAAGTACTGAGGTGATTGTTCTCATGTGCATACCAAGAGCTACACTGATTGCTGCAGTTTCCAAAAATCTGCTTCTTAGAATTAGGAGTTCTTATCCATCGAGATTCATAGTTGTAGTATCATGTTTAAAGCCTCCTTTGTTTGGCTTTCCAAAAAAACCAGCTTTTCTGTACCTTCAAAAGAGGCAACTAGTCTTAAGAAACACATCTGATTCCTGTTGAGAATTACTGAGCACGTGGAGATCTCCTAAACATAATCAGCATAGGACTAGTATGAACAGCTGGCAACACAAGGACACACTGCTTCAAAGAATGCTGATCTTAAACACCTGAAACCAGTATGGGTTTGGGTATGGCACACCCAAAAATCAAGTATAGTAGTTCCGACAAAACAAAGTTAAAATAACAAATAAATAAATCACTGAAAGTCACCTAGAACACACCCTGGGCCTTAAGCCTGCTTTTGCTGCTTGACCAGTGCCTAAGTTTAAGATACAGAAGATCAATGCATTCAGAATTCTGTTTCTGAAACACACCAGAGTAAGAAAAGAAACATGCACCAAGAAGAAAATAAGCTGTTTTAAATAATAAGAAAACATCTAGGGTGGCTTTCACTTGTGTAGCTGCTAACTTAAACACACAGAAAACCAAGCCCAGTGGTTTTATAGGTAGCCAAAATACAGGCACACCAAATGATGTGCTGTTACCTGAGAAACAACAATCATCTTTACAAAAAGTGTCTACAGGGCTGGACATTTTCCTAACACTCTTAGCTTGATCTCTTCTGACTTAGAAGTATTTACTTGCTAACAATCTGCCTTAGCCTCTTTTCATGGGAGGCTTTTAAATTCTTGCTCTGGAGCAAAAGACACTGCATTAAAAATGTAAGTGAAGTTTATTCAGAAGGGTAAGTGTGGTAACTAGTGTCCTTTCAGTGACTTTACAGTGACTCATTCTACACTTTCAAAAAACACATCACTAACATCACACACCACTATTGATAAAAAGTTTCCTGTAATTTGAAAAGATGGAAACAATTTCTTCACTCAACAGTCAGTACTTGGAAAAGTTATTAAACAGAGGTCATAGCAAGGCTTCCTTCTAACGAAATAGTGCTAAAAGTTTAAACTGTGGGGGAGAGAATTAGCATAATCATGGATTTCCTTTCCAGTTGTTGTCAAAGCAGTTTTGACATGGTTACATAGGGTAAATATAACAAAATTCTCTGAATCTGCCCGGAAACACATCAGGAGGAAGTGATGTTATCCCCTGCTCCACATCAACCTAGCAAAGAAGAATGAATTCTTACAGATAGTTTAAGCTTTAAGATGACTCAGACCTAGAACCAGATTTCTGTATTACAAGCGTGCTCTGCACCTCCTCAACTCAAACTAGCCGTAGGATTAAAGAGGATGCTATAAGTAACCAGCCCAAACAGTAATGAAGGGAGACTAAATTAAATGCAGAGTAGACTGCAGTTGTGTCAGCTCTTCTTCCTCAGTCTGCCTACACTTCCACTAACCTGGGGCTTCTCACTCAATCCAGCTGATTGACTCTAGCTTTTACTGATTTACTTAGTCTGTGAGTCCTTCAACTATTGCAAAGGTGGCAAAAGAAAAAAAGGAAAAAAAAAAATCACACCACAAAACACCAACAAACGACACGAAAAAAAACAACAAACAAGTGACCAACAAGATTGCCAATGCAATATGCAATCAGAAAGAACACTTGCTATTAGGCCACAAGTGTAGCAAAGCTTGGTAGACTTTTTTTTTGCAGCTTTAGGAAAGCACATGCAAGCAAAAAACAATAGGGGTTTATAGGGTTTTAAAGGCTGGTATTAAGAAGTTACAAGCATCTGCTTACTGCAGTTTGAAGGTTATTACATCAGTTCATCTGAAAATAAGAAAGACTAATTCCTGAAGGAATAAACTTGAGGTTTTGCTGATTAACTATAGACATACAGGGAGATGGTATCCATTCTCTAGCCATGGCTGTCTACACCTGTGCTGGTTTAAGGGTAATTGGAATATTTTAATAGAGAAAATTATATTATAGGCTGTGAAAAGGAAACAATGGTGATGTCTACTTCATTCATAGGCTTGCTGTGATGTTTAAGAAAGAACTCAAAACAAAAGATAAGCCACTTGGGCTTGCGTCGGTCTGTCGGGCTTGTGGCACTCTCTGGGGCACAGTGTCTGGGGCTGTCTAGCAACCTCTGGCTTCTTCTCTCTGACAAATTAATTTCACTAATCACTTTTCTTCTAACTCCTCCTCTGGCCGATCCTCAAAACCTTGGGGTAAGGTATAGGGGTGGGGAGAAGGTGGAAGGGTGGTTGGGAGCCCCTCCTGGGGTCTCTGATTTCTGGGAGGGGTGTTGTGTTTCTGTATTACCTTTACCTTGTATATTTCTGTAANTCTGATCATCCTTGTGGCCCTCCTCTGGACCCGCTCCAACACTTCCATGTCCTTCCTGTGCTGGGGGCTCCAGAAGTGCACACAGTACTCCAGATGGGGTCTGACGAGAGCAGTGTAAAGGGGAGAATCACCTCCCTTGCCCTGCTGGCCATGCTGCTCTTGATGCGGCCCAGGACTCGGTTGGCTGTCTGGGCTGCATGCGCACACTTTAGCTATGGCATGTGAGCCTCTAACCTTTGCAAGAAAGCAGAACATATCCTGTTAAAGAGAACAGCTTCTCCCCTGTGTGGAGGTACAAAAACCAGCAGCCCGGCCATCCAAAAATCCCTCTTTCACTTGGTCATTTGCTCAAATGCCCTGGTCAAGGTTCAGAAGCCTGCTAAATACTTCCAAGTCATGTTTGCTTCCCAAGGGTTTTATAAGCTGAACTGGCAAATGAGAGAAAACAAAGGCTGACAAAGTAAACCTTTGTTTATACATAACTTTAGGGTTTTCTTTTGTCTTTTCTGGAGCTTAGGTATATGCAACATAAGTTAAACTTCTGTTACACTTCAATTTCACGCAATTTTTGCTGAGGAACAGATCCTGCATTTCTTTTGATTAAGTACACCCATTAGCATTAGGAACTGAATGGCTGAAGAATACACCAAAAATATCATCATAAACTGACATCTTGCTGCCAAATTACATCTGCTATTAAAGTTCTATCTCCTTCACCCTCTATCACTACTACTAACCAAAATTAAGAGTGACCCAGAAACTGTGATTTAAATCTAGCATTTGTGTAGTGTCAGATCAGTTCTTACGTGGGAGTAGTGACACTCTGTCGCAAATTTAACACCAGTGTCTTGCATCTACACCTACATGAGCATTTAAAAGAAAACTGCACAAATTAGGTTAAGCATTGCTATGGAACATGTGGACCTGGCAGTGAATCCCTAGAGCTTCTTAGAAAAGCACCATCCCCCCCAAAAAAGGGAAGGTTATGTGGCAAGTTAACTTCCTCCTTTCATCTTTATCAGCTTTGAAACCATATGACAAGTAGACCTATTTGTGATGCTGGGCGTTAAAAGCACAATTACTGTGAGACTAACACCTACGCTCCAGGAGCAACTAAATGTATTTCTAGTATTAAATATTGCATTTAAAGTCATGAAACCCTTAAAAAGCCCTCTGCTCCCCACAAAGTCACAGCAATTCCAGTGACAAGCTAAATGGAAGAGAATGGGAGGCAGCTCTTTCTCCAATGATAAAGTTATCTAGAGTTTCAATTTCCTGAAAAAGCAATTTTTGTTTAAGCTCTACCATTGGCTGCATGTTTTACATTTTAAAAGCTTTATGAGTTAAGGTTTTCCTACGCCATTATTAATCATTTTGGTACAGGTGTTTCAAAGGCATTTGAGCATTAATACTCAGAAAAGGAAGTTTTGATTTTAAGTTCCATATTTACTGGCAAAACACACTGGTGAAAAATACTTATTTGCTTACTGAATCTTACAAAAAACTAAGTCACAGACAAATTAAAGCAATCCAAGTGCGACTAGAGTCTCAAAAAATAAGGAAACTGGCATTAGAGGAACTTCTTCCTATTAAATCATTTTTGTTTTAAATCTCTTTATACAGCTAACACTCCAAATCTGTATTTCACAACTAAAGCAGTTGTATTGCAGACTAGTGTAAATTTGAGATTGATAGTTTACCAGAAGTCTAAAAGGGCAAAGTCATTTAATTAGAAACATGAACCACGCTGCAGGATGACTTCATACTCCAGATATTCTCATTTGTGCAGAAAAATCAAGAAGCTTATGAAGAGAATACAGATCAAGAAATCGTTACCAAGTAATCATCTAAGAACACCAAAAAAAGGGAATTTGAAATGCACTGTAGTAGGAAACAAAACCAAGGCCACCTAGAATATGAGAAAAACGGAAAAACAAACTAAAGATTGCATCATGCAAAGTAGTAATTGTGAAAAGGAAGGAGAGGTGAAGTGGATAAACAACTGAACATGAGACAGTGCAATACCATGATAGAACAGGGACAGTGTAATCTCTGGATGCAGCAGCCAGAGGCAAGAAATAGATTATATTCTCACACTTAAATTCTTTATCTGTCTCGTGACAGGATATTTTAAAAATCTGCACGCAGTTCTGACGCCCATAGCTTAAGCAGAAATATAGAAAGTGAGTAGGAAACAGGTATAAAATGATTAAGCCCTGATGAGTTGACAAGACAAACATCAGAAAACCAAGTCAGATGTATTTATGTGGAAAAACGAAAATAATTCTAATTGAGTGACAGCCATCAGGAAAAAAAGCTGATCATCACAGGATTCACTGTTTCTTCATTTCATAAAATCAACACTACAGTACTTTTTGGGAGAACTATATCAATCAACCAGTGGAAGCATGATGACTTTTAAAGTTTGCACTAAAGTAAAAATTCCTCACCTACAAAATCACAGTTTGAAGTAACCTTTAAACTTTATTATTTTTAACTCAAATGGTAACACATGAGTAGCTACTCAGCTACTCTTGTTATCTTACTACACGATAAATGATTCATACGCAATACTTACTGTACTTATCTAATATACTGATCACAGCATTATCTAGGCATTATGTGATTAAAAGAAATGATTTATCTTTCAATAAATTTAGTGTCTGCTGTGCTAGAGGAAAAACAAAGCGGAAATTCTTTATGCAAGTTCCATTAAATTTATTAGTACATTCCACAAATGGAGAGATTAAAAAGTTGCAAGTAGTTGAGAAGAAGGCTTTGATGCAATACAGTAAAATCATCACTTTGAAGGAAAGATTTTGGAGGGAAGAAAGCAGTCATTCCAGAGTTAAAAACAAAACAAAACAACTACCAAAAATCCTAAAGAGTAACTAGCTACTAAATTATGAACTTTGCTGATAGGCACAGCATAATTCAGACAAGACAACGGTACATGAGTATGGGAAGGACAGATTACAGTAAGACATAATGATTTTTCAAAGTCAAGAAATGAACAGTCATTTCAGGTTCTCTCATCAAGGGAGAAGTGACTTCATGGGACAGTGAAAGCTCCAAAAGGAACTGAAAGCATAAGGAACAACACAGAGGCCAAAGGATGCATCTTCAGATCCTACAGTGACATGGTAGGAGTAAGTAACATTTCTGGTTTCAAGATTACATAAAGGGAGTAAGTTTTACAACAAATCACTCAATGTTGGTCATAGCAGAAGAGTAAGTACAGAAAAGAATGGCTGTTGGCATCAAAATGCATGCATTTATTTTTGGATAGAGAAAGTTTTCCATTTCATCTATTAATTGGTAAAAATTACCAATTACACGACAAAAACCAAATACAGAAGTCAGAGTAATCTGTAGCATGGTGCTTGTACAGAGGTAACTATTAACAGCTCACATTTGTGCCCAAAAGACAGACTTAAGGCCTTTGTGCATATAAAAGAGGCACATTCAGCACTGTGGCGTTATGCGACTTTGCAAGATGCCTGTATTCACAGTAGGTTAATACGGAAAGAGAGTGGAAGAAAAAAACCCACAAAGTACAAAAAATAATCAGGATCAAGTCACACATTTAACGCATTGCTTGTTACCTGGATTTCCAATTCAGCAATATGCTGCTGGAGTTCAGCCACAGCTGCGATGCGGTCTGCCTCACGGAGTCGCACTGCCATCACTTCTTCTTTACTCTGAAAGAAGTCATAGATAGACACTAACAAATAATATCAGTCTTAGTTGATAAAAGACTGTGCACTGCTGACACCCAAAATCAAGTAGGTAAAGAAAACTTGATACACTGCTGAATATCATACTAGAGGGCATACTCTAAAGAATTCAAATTGTATTTTAACCCACAGGACTGTGCAATCATCTAATACTGGTTAGAAACTATAATAATCTTTTAAAAATAATCAATGTAGACTTGAAAATATGTCGGTTTCCGGGTCAGGAAAACAGCTGTCTCGCATTCCAGAAATGTTATACTGTAAATTAAGGGGAAGTATCAATGTAACAAAAAAAGTGTTTGCTTCAACTTTTGACTTTATACATAACAAGTACAGCTGCTCCAGAGTTACTTCATCATTCTCTGTCTAAAAAAAAAAAAAAACCAAAAAAAAAAAAATTAAGAAAAAAAAGCCAAAAGGCGTAAGTATTCTTACCCTCACTTACCTCCAGCTAACGGTCACAGTATACAGCAAAGATTTGCAGGCCAATTTAAAATAAAATGTCTAATATCTACAATCTGCAATCAGACCTCTGGTATAAGTTTAACCTGTAAGTTTGCCCATAAATTATAGACAATGAGTTTGAATACAACACAAGGAAATTTCCTTACTTCTGTTTTATGAGGCAAGTCCTCAAGACCCCAGAGCGCAAAACTATTAATATTATATTGCCATCAGCTTAGTACTACCACAGAGAGAGAACAGTGGTAGATACTGAGTGAGCAATCCTTTCAGCTAGAATGCAAATAATTCTGGTGAAGACACAAACTAGGTTCAATTACACCTACTATTATGGCAGGCTGGTGTAACTCCACAAACTGCAGCTAGTGTAAAACAGTTGCAGTATTTCAGTTATTGTAACATGTGCTTCCAACTGACAGTACTTCACTAGATGCCATTAGACAATTTGGTACTGAACATGCTGAAGTCTATCCATAGTAGCTACTTGAAAACATGCTGGTTTAGGAAAGACTCTTGTAGTGAAGGTACATCATCTGAAGGATCCAACTGACAGCATTTATAATCAGTGGGATCCATTTCAGAGGAATCCATCATGTGCCAACTACTATTGCTAAATTCTCATGCATGATTGCTTGAATGAGGTCAAACCCACAAGTCCACGGGATTGCATGTATTTAACTGAAAGCTAAAGGACCCAGGCTGGCTTAGTTTGACTTTGGTATCCAAGACAAGTCGGTAGTGTTGCTCTAGATGGCACCGATGCTTTTGCTCTGAAACAGAGTTGACGTAGTAGGGAAGACTGGGGTGGAGGCACAAATGCTATGCTGTAAATTCTTAAGCAAAACTGATTAGAAAGATCAGTGCTGTGTTTCAAGAAACAATTTGAAACCTCTCCATTCTGTGTATATTTTAATATATAATGCTTAGACACTTTCCTAAATAGAATCACGCTTTCAAGTAGAAGTTTACCTTTGTGGGACCACAAAGTAGCAGCGGTGTCAAAATCTCAAATGTTTTTTCCAAGATGGTAAGTTCAAGATGATATTGTCTAACTAGTACAAGAAAATTTTGGTTTTCATGCTTTTTACTGCTCATTCAGGACACAATTCTATCCAACAACAGCAGGTGAGGCTAAAAAGTATATAAACATGACCACACAAGTAATCTATTCATAATGTTGTTTACCTTGCATTCAATCTCTGCTTGTCTACGTTTTGCTTCATTCAGCTGAGCAAGAAGTCCTTTATTCTGTGCAGACAGATACTGTACCTTCCCCTGTAAGTTGGTAACCTCTTGCTCTGCCCTTCGTAGATGGTTACTATTGATCTGATTCTGAAATTTATGGAAAAAAGGAGAGGAAATGCAGGTTCGGGAAAGATCTTTGATATTAAATTAACTTTCTGAAGTCTGACAAGAAAGACATAGCTCATTTACTATATATAGTAACTGGTATACATTTTATAGCATATATAGCCTTTTTTTCTCCTATTAAAAAAAATTCTCATGAAAAAGTATTCAGAATTTTCTAAGTGTAATCAGAAAAATTTGCATGACATTTAATTTATAACCTGGATAGTCAAATTGTTTTTAAACAGATGATTCACTGTAAAAACATTACTACACAGCTTCTGTGCATCTGTTTTTCCAATCTCTTGCTTAGGTGAGGCAAAGATTTTTTTTTTTTAACTTGTATCCTAAATATGGCAACACGCTGATGTATCCAAGAAACATAAGGTTCATCAGAAATACTTGCAAATTTCTCTCTCCATTGAATTCCTGAAAGTAATACACCACCTTAATTAAGATCAGTGCATTAGTCCAAGGCACACCATTTTTATGGAAGCCATGCACAGACCAGCACATAACATGAAAAGCAATGCATTTCTATACAAATGACAGCTGAACAGCACAAGCAGGTACAAAGACTTGACCCACACCACAGAAGTTGGAACTACCTAAAGGTCTTGTGACTGTAATGTGTGATCCAGACAGCAGCATACCTATGCCCCCTACTGACTAAAACTCCACATAGGTGGGGGAAAAGCAACAAACCAGAAGTTAATAGTAATAAAACAGTACTGACTGACACTTCAGTTTTAAAAAATAAGGCGAGAAGAAACTTTTATTTAGACAGTATAGAAAAAGTGATGCCTCCATCAGAAATAAGCTTCCGTATGCTTTGCAGTTAATTCATCTCTTAAGAGCACATAAGGATGTGCTGCTGGTTTCTGGAATTGCTGAAGCTTGTCAAGTTCTGTTTTTGTTTAGCGTTTTGGACTTCAAGGAACCCTTGCACTTAGCAGGTATTTAATGGAAAGAGCTATTAACAGCCTGACAAAAAAATCCCCTTCAATCAATAGCACTGTGCTTCCCGATTCAGTTGAAAGTTCACTAATATAATATGAACTCAAAGTGCCATTGAATACCAGATTTGTTTGATTAATAACAACTTATATCCTAGTTACAAAAAGGAGATATTTGCAAACAAGTTACTTTTGCCTTTTCTGCAAAAAATCTCAGCAATACTTTCCTTCTCCGGATGTGAAAGGTAAAGCTTTTGGTAATAAAAAAGTGAAATATCTGACAATACACAGCTGTTTTTGCTGAGAGTCCACAGTTGAGGAGCCAGATTCACAACCTCAGTAAATAAGGCAATTTCATCAGAAAAGAGAAAACACTGCCATTTAGAGAATTAGAATTACTATTGTCAGAATAATCAATAAGGTTTGTAAAAATTAAAACATCAGTAACAATTTCATGAATTAACATTAACACACATTCACAAGTAGTCCAAACGAGAAATTCAAAAAGCTTAGTCCTGGAAAGACTAAGGAAGACACAGTAAAGTCATTTGGACTGTAGGCACTAGACTCCCCATTCTTGTCTAACAGCATTTTAAAGTGCGTGTTGGAACTAAAGTTGAGCCTGTAGGCAATAAAAAATATCATCAGATAGCTACCATTTGACAGCAGTTTGCCAGCATTCAGTCTAGTTCACATATCCTGGTGTTCCAATAACATACCTGTGTTTCCATCTCCATCATTCTTTGTTTGGTCTCTTTCAGTTCAGCCTGAGTTTCTGCTTCTCTCAATCGGACTGTCATGAGCTCATCCTGTAGCTCGTTCACCGCGTTTTTTCTGGGAGGATCTTTCCATCTTCCAGTGGTGCGAGCCAGATGACGCTAAAAAACCAAAACAAAACCCCATGCCATTGCTGATAATGCCTGATCTTTCCTGGTGCTGCCCTATTTCATTTAATATCTCAGGATTATATGGGGGACATAGTGCTATATAGTGCTTGTTTGTCCTGAAAACTAGGAAACCGTGGGAACTTACTAGTTTAAAAAAATAGATAATTAAAACATTGAAGACAGTCAATTCCAATGAGTCAATGAATGGCATGTCTTTCCTGAGATTTTTGCTTTATTTCTAACCCTTACTAACATATAGTGAAGTAAGAGTACTTACCAGATACTTCCTTTCTACCAGAATGGTGAGCTAGTAGCACAGAGTCTTTGCCATCAACTAAGCACCAATTTCTAACATACTTTTCAAGTAAAGTTTCTTGTGGCAGCTGCATTTAAAGGTTTTCTTGCTTCAGCAGTGCGATCCACAATCCACTAGTTTCTACTTGATCTCTGCATCTCCTTTTGTAATCTTTTGCTTTATCATCATTTGTTGGGAAAAAAAACCAAAATAAACAAGAAAACCCCAAACAAAACCAAACCACCCTGAAAAAAACAACAATAAACACACCCCACAAAACCCAAACCTCCACAGCTGTTGAAAGTGTACCTGCCAGTGTTCCTCCAAATCTTTGACTTGCTGCCTTAGTTCTTTCAGACCCGTCAGAGCTTCTGTTTCTCTTAATTTTACTGCAATCAGTTCTTCATGTAGCCTAGCAACATTTTCCTCATCAGGCAGAGTGCTGTTCCTCTGCAACAAGGACATACATTTGAATGAAATTGTGCTTAGCAAGACCCACTCCAAGAAGAGAGATGTGGAATGATAACTTATTATTAATCAAATTTTCTTAGTGACACATTCCATGCAAAATAAAATGCCTCCAAAATCTAAGTTCCTGGATATAGCAAGTGTGTAAGTATCTCCCAACTGTAATCTACAGGAAAAAAACCAAACCAAAACCAAAACAAAAACCAACCTACCACGCACTGACGAGTTAGTTATAGGTATTCTGAGTCCCAGGTTTCCCAGATTATTTGCACTATTTTGCACACATTAAAAATATGGAGAGAAATCTGAAAGATTTTGATCTAGTTGATATTTTATTTAAATCAAATGAGGAACTGAAATAATACCTTTAGGTCTAAGTTTTATTTAGACTTACAGGAAAAAATAAATAGAAATTTATTTTTTAGGATGTAGCTCATATGCCTTTGAAAAGGAGAAAAAGTATGTTGACAAAAAAACATCCATTAATATTTATAAATAGTCAAGAATAGGTCTTACAGATGAAAGTACAGGGATGTTTAAAAAAAATACATGAGGAATAGGACAGACTAGAGACAGACAAACTGAAAACCACATGGCAGTAATGATTGAAAAAAGTAAAATAAAGGGAGTAAAAAGAAAAAAAGAGGGTAAGAAAAAGGACATAGTTTGCCTAACATCCCTACACTGAAGCATTGGTTACCATGCATCAAAACTGAACTGTGCTTCATCTCTGTCTACTGTACTTTGAGCAAAATCAAGTATTTTTGTAGATATGTAATATTTTGACAGTTGCCAGGTTTTCTTGAGGGAGTAAATACATTATTAACATTAAGACAACACAGTACAATAGCCATTTATTAACATCTCCATGTTTCATGGGATTAGAGCATTGACAAAGAAAGGGAGTGATAGGGTGTGTTTCTGAATGTTTCTATTACTGTCAGTATAGCCATTTAAGTCCTGGGTTACTGATCAGAAATTTCCCATATTATATGGCACACCACTGAGAGCTGTGAAGAGATGCATCTATAGGAATTTGTAGAAGTAAACTTCAGTCACTTCCTTATGTGTCTAACTTCACAACAACAGAAAGAAATACTACCTTACACCTGCGTTTGTCTGGTATGCTGGAACTGGCTCCACTGCTCCAGTTTTGATTCATATTTAAGTTGTCAGTGTATGCTACCTTCATTCTAATGAAGGTTAAGTAAAGCAGACATCTCTTTTTGAACTCTGAAAAATACTTTAGGTTCTGACTTCTTAGCAATGCCAAGTACAATGAAAACTACCACACTATCAGCTCGTCAGACTTCCATCAAGCCCATCAGATGATTAAAAAGTAAAACACTGAGTGCAGTGGGTTAATCTAATTGACTAGTAAGTTCTGGCCACATTCCTGAATATATAGGTCTTCAAAATTTCCATGAAGAAACAACTTCAAAAGCTAATGCAACAGGATCTGAAAAGTATGCTTTATGTTAGGTCAATTCTTATCTTTCACTTTTTTCCTATTTTACTTTGTACTTTTTCTGCAAAGGAAGGTGTTTGACAGTAAAATTGAATATGGCTCAAACTCTGGCATTAGTAAGGTACAAGCTGGGCTAGCACCCAAAAAAGCCGATTCTCTAGTTTTGGTACTAAATAGTATTCTTTCCCTGCCCACAATAGTCAAAGTAGGAGACACTTGAGAACTTGAGACCTGGGAAGGGTAACATTGGATTCCTTCCTCTTCACCTCCCAAACTATTTAGTTTCACGTCACCTCAATGCTAACCCTAAGCCTCCTGGTGCAGGATAAAATCTTGAAACAATCCAGTTTTACTGTAAAGACTCCACCAGAATTTAAATTTTCCACTGCATTGAGCCTTCAGGATTAGGAGAAAATTGACCTGTCTTCACAAACTTTTTCCAGAGCAAATGGATTCTTTTTTCTCCCCTGTATTAGCTTCAAGTTTGAAAAGCATCTTGCAGTCATGAAAACAGTGAAGAAAAGATTCTAGAGCACAGTTATGCAAGGAACTACAGGGACCTGCATTATGTTCCTAGTGCTGTTTTATACAGAGGGTCCTGGTTTGATTTACCTTTTCCATCTCTAGAACTTTATCTTGCATCTCCTTCAGGGCACAATGGGATTCTGCTTCACTCAGCCTGGCTTGGACCAGCTCTTTTTCCAGTTGTAGCACAAAGTCTTCACTGTATCGTGAACTGCATTTATGCTACAAAGTTTGCAGAAATAAATTTAGTATGAAGCACAGATGGTTTGAAAGGGGTTTTAATATGCCAGATTTTGAGTGAAAAGTACATTCAAATTCTTAATATTAGAAATACTAGGTTAAGATCAACAGAAGTGCTTACCTTATACAAGTCTATTAATATGTCCACCCACACTGCTAACAGTAAGAATACTAATGTTGCACGTCTCAAACAGCTGCACCTCCCAACAGCCAGATATGTGAGACCAAACTGAGATCTCTATTAGTATTGAGAAGCAACAACTTGCACTTCCTTCTTTCACTGTTACCTAAATTGAAAAATTCTCAAGGAGTCTGTGATTATTACACACAGAAAAGATGCTTAGGAAAGACTATCTAATTACAAGGTTAATACGTGTATTTCTCTTGACCTCTGCTCACTTAAACTCAGATTGAACAGAAAACTTCCATAATCTTGAATTTAAAATGAAGTCATGTATGCTAAAATGCACAATCACTGCAGTTTGTCCTTTCTTCCACTTGTCTCTCATTTGTTCACACTATGGGTATTTTTTTTGAGATTCTCTTCTAGCCCTGTGGATTTACGAGAAAAATAATTCAGGCACTAGTATAGTCCCTTCTAGACAGGCAGCAGAGGCCCAAGCTACAAAGAAATGTGGTTCTTTCCATATAGGACTTACTTCAAGAATATCCTCTGTCAGCTTTGCACATTCCCTCAGTAATAAAACAGAAACTTGAAAACTGATGTCATACTTCCCAAACTTCAGGGGGAAGGGCAAAACTCACTATTTTTTTTTTTCCCTCCTCAGAGAAGTTAATTCATTAACTTATTCCTTGACTGTTGATTAGCTGGAATTAAAAGTAAGATCTGTTCTTTCACCCGCTAAAGTACAATTTCATCAAACTACATTTTTCATCAGGTACATCCAATAATTAGGACTTTGAAATACAAATGCTTATTAAGTTTTTCCTCCAGTTGATAGTCAGAAAATATATTATATTTCTTTATTGGGCCACTTTAAAATTACTTGAGATTCACCACAGTTTGTCAGACTTAGCTGACAGGTCATGCTATCCTACATCAACATTTACATTTCTGGTTTAGGGGGAAAAAAAAGTTTAAACCCAGAGAGCATAGTTGCTTAGTTATTGTGTACACAGAGCTACCCTGAAAATTAAGTTTAAAAGGAAAATAATTTAATATATCTTAGTTACCTTTAACTACATTGTGAAAAACATAGAACTGGATTAATAGATGACATTTTATTCAATTAAAACTGCCATTTAAACATCCATAGATACTCATTATGTCGAAGATACAGCTATTTCTTACATGACATTTGCAAACAGATTAGATTTTTCATCTAAAAATAGTTGACAAAATTAACAGAAAAAGTATTCAGTTCCATATACTTCTGTTAAGAGTATGACATTTCTTGACCTTTACACAAACTGAAGGCAAACTAGGATGAAGCAAGGATATACAACATGTAACTACGTGGCAAAGAAAACATTTTTCCATTTATTTTTATACTTCTGCATGCTAACTATGCCTTTCACCATTATTTATAGAATAATCCAAACTCAACATGTAAGCTAACTAGCTCTAGTCTTGAAATTATATTTATTATATATGCCTGCAGGGAGCTATAGTGGAGGGAATGTATGCAAAGTAATAAAAAGCAAATACAGCTCACACAGGCAGGCTTTATTGTCACTGAGACTAGCCATTTAAGCTCCTGCAGCTGAAGCACAAAGAATGCTTAATGAAAAAAGACTGTAAGATACTTAATACTAATTTTCCCTTATAAAACACTAATTTAATTTGCACTATATTCAACTCACATACTGTCTTTTTCTCAGCAAGCAGTGGAGGTAGCTCTATTTGAGCATAAGGAGTACTCAGTGCTGATGCATACTACAATTGCTTCATAGGATAAAGGAGCATGAGTAACATATGTAACAATATGCAGATGCAGAGAACAGGCAACAGCTCGCTCTTATTTCCTGGCTGTTTGTACACATTCATCAGATGATACACACAGCAACTTAAATGGACTCTATGTTTCTTGTTCCAGATTCTGCTTCTGATATACAAATGAATGCTGTGCACTTTTCCTCAGGGAAGAAATCCTCTTATACTTTCCAGGAAATTTAAAAGAAAACAATAGATCTGGAGAGCTAAATACATCCTGATTCTGCAACAATATTTAAGTGTCCTCTAAACAGACTTTTATAGACCAAAACTAGCTGACATTTGTCAAATAAATGAGAGCATAAGAAAATTACTTATCCAGTTTGAGGCACGAATCATGCCTTTTTAAAATTTGTCCTTAGATTTCACCTATCTAAGGAATACTTTAGGAGGACCTCTCTATTTAGCAACAACTAACTTGATAAATCAGTCCTGATTTGCCAAGACTGGCCAAGATCAAAACAAGATGTAAAAACTAATATTCACAAGGTCGAAGTTGTGATTTAGAAAGACAACACACAAATTTTATAATTCAGTATATAAAGGTAACACAAGTTACAAACAAAAGTTTGTAAAGCTACTTTAAGTCTGACTTCTTCAGCAAAAAACCTGCTTTTGTGTATATGCCTTAAGCCCTAGGAATGGTAACAAAAACCACAATGTGAATACAGGTTTCCAGGCACCAGCCAAACATTTTACCCAGGGTAACACTGTCATTCTTAGCTGTGTTCAAAAGATGCCTGTAATATAAAATGCTAAAAATTTAATTCCACAGCCATTTACTTTTGAAAGAAACGGTCCTCTGTTGGCTTCACTCAACTGGATTTATTTTCTCCCAGCTCTTCTTAATATGTCAGAAATAGTAAAATCTCAGACTGATAAAACCATTGCTAGTATTATTTTGGCCAATGACAGATTGCTATATATAATTACAAAGTGCATTTCCAGTACTCTGTACTGAAGGACAACAGAATGATTGTTGAGCAACAGGCTAATTTTATTTTAACAGCACTACCTGTAGTATTGAGTACTTCACTTCACTGAATACAGTATTTTTATTCTCTAGTTTTCTAGTTGCAAATCAGAATGTATCATAAAAAAAGTATGTTGTAAAATAAAGTGAAGCCTTCCATAAGGTTTCAGCATTGATTTACAAGCATATATTCTCTAAATCAATTGTGTGCTTTGTTATTAATAATTTTAGCACAAGTTCCTGAAACAAACTATGCGTTATGAAGTTGTAACTATAACCAAAGACAAGACTATAAACTACCTTGCAAAATTCACAGGCTTCCATGTTAGTATTTAGCCAATTAAAATTTTGTCTTCACACAGCACACTTGAAAAGCCTATGTAAAAATAAGATGTGAAGCATTTTTAGCTTGAACTGCCTCTCATTTCTTAGATTCCATTTCCAAGCATTCAGACTGATGAATTGGGTAACCACTGAATATTAGGATATCAAAAACTTAGATTTGTGTTTTCAGGGTGTAATTAAATGGAAGAAATTATGGTATTATTTGTTTTCATAGATCCAGTAGAAGCCACCTTTTTCATTTAGAAACAATGTGGGGCCGGGGGCGGGAGGAAGGAATAATGGGGAAAAAAGACTTCAGCAAATAATTATCAGGACTAAGTTAGAACAGGGTGGTTATTCTCACTAACTTCTTGAATACCATTGTTCTTAGCATGTCTCAAAAAGAAAACCTCCTGTATTCTGTTGAAGTTCAGCACAACTTCCTCTACACAGTTCTTGATTTCCTAACAGTATGAGGAAGAAACCACCTTCCTCTTAATTTTTTGCTTACCCACCACATCTGAGAAGCCTTTACAGATTTCTTTATTTAAAGATTAGACATGTCAAAACAGATTAGTATCATTCTTTTCAAAACCATTCAGAAAAATTGTTAGGTAGTCAAAGCACTGAACTCCAAAACATCAAAAAATTCTTAGGTTTACAATTAATTTCTTTCTAGTTATCAATATTAAAAAAAAAAGTACAAGTTGTGCATGTTTCCAAAAACCTTACATGGAGAGTTGCTCTCTACTAAGATGTAAAAAGTTTGCATCCCAAGTAAAATTAAGTGCGAAGCCTCCATTTCAAATCATAGTTTCTGCGTTCTTTTCTCCTTCCTAATGACCCTCAATATATTCAGAGTAAGTAGAATGCATTTGGTGACACTCAAATATATGACTTAGTATGATCAGTAGTACCATTTTCGGATCATCTGGGAAAAGTACTACAGCATAACTTCCCTTCCTTTCACTAAGAAAAAATGGTGAGAACCTAAGTAGATTCAACACTTTATTACAAAGTGATTCTAGTTTATCAAAAAACTCAATTACAAATACTTCAGGGAAAAATTAAAAGGTGCATTTAAATTTGAACTTCTAGTGTTGGACTCCAGTCAAAGGAACACTCTACCCATCTCTGTATTCAGCCCTACAAAGAAGTAAGGCAATGGAGAATTCTTCATATACACGCAGGTCTTGTAAGCTCTTCCAATACTTACCTTTAAGCCGTCCAAATCAAATCTCATAGAACAGATAGAATAAACCCCAGATACTTAAATGCAAACACAATCTTTTTACAAACTATATGATAGAAAAATATATGGTTTAGATAATATTTTTGCTACCAAGAGAACAAGAGACTCTACTCTAATTTCTCCTGACTCATGATTTACAAGTAAAGCACTGAGTTGTGTTTTTCAGTTCTGTTTGGATTTTTCTCATGGTGTTTGGGTTTTGGGAGTTTTGGGATTTTTTTTAAATCCCATAGTATTGTTCAGAAGAGGCAATCCTTTTCATACATTCCTTTTCAGAAATTCATACCCAAACTTTATGGTTTCTATTATTCTGAAATAAACACGTGGAGAACAGAAGAAGATGTAGATTATAAAATATGCCAGATAGAAGCTGTACCTTTCAATGAATACATGCAGCTATTTATAAATTCACCATGCAATCATTTTTGCTAATCATAAATAAAACTGTAATAATAGGGAGAAAAAAAAACAAGGATTTTTTAAATCATGGTACTGAAGAGCAAATTGGTAAGAGCAAGCTGCTAAGAGTCAAATGCCAAAATTAAAAATAAATTAATGGATTTCCACCAGGTGGTGCCCTCAGCACACACAGCTGTTTGCTTTTGTCACTTCTGCTTCCATGCTTGAAAACAAAGTTAAAAGCCTGTTCAACTATATTACTAACACAGCAGAATCCAAGGAATTACTAACTGAAACTACTTCAGCACACACTGGTAATTCACACAATCCTCAAAGCTGTAATACCATTCCTTATACTTCAGAATTAGTCAGCTACTAGACAGAAATCTCTCATTAACCACGTGGATTTACAGCCTCAATTTCACACACAGCCAAACTAGTTATTCTAGTCATATTTACATTGAAGTGGAGGAAAACAAGGCTGCACACATTCAGGGTAGGAACTGTGGCTCTTTTTTTAACTGCCTGTATTGTGTTTTACTTAGTCTCCCTTCCTGCAGTACCTGTTCAATCTTCTGCCCTCACAGCTCCACTCCAACCAATTTTGCAACCTACAGCTACCTATAGTTTTGCTTAGGACCAGTTGCCATGCCTAACCAGCCTGTCAGGCTTCCCTCATCATCGCTACTTAATAAGGCTCACAACATAATTAAAAGCATTAGCTTTAAAAGTTGCATTGGCCATCAATACTCTAACGGTTAAAAGTTAACAAAAGAGATGAAAATGCTATATTTGAGTACAGGTAAGTAACGTGGATTTCTCAAAAAAACACATTCCAAAAGCATGTGCACCACTGTAATCAGACAGCAACAGCTGGGTACCCAAGTCAATAAACATTTCTTGGTTTATTTCACTTGATTACAACATTATCTGCATTTTGGAAAGCATTGCTAGACCATCTCCATCTTCCTAATCATAATGTCTTCATGTTTGTGTCTGGGTTCTTTTTTCTCCCTAAAACACTGATAAAAGTGCCACAGAAAGCAGGATTACATGGTATAGAGTAACAGCTGATTCTAACTCCTTGCAGCTATTCTAAAAGATGGATTTTTTTTTTTACACTGAAATGCATTAAACGGACATAATAAATGCAACATTACAGAAATAGTTTAAGCTGTTATTTCTTTTCAGTCTAAAAGTAAACCTCATCTGTACCTTCCAAGACAAAGATACAGGTATCTCTAGAGCTTTGGTGGAAGACGTGAAACAGATTGCTACATTGCATGTAAGGCATCTGGTAGGCAGCTGCAGTATGCCATAGTCCCAGAAAGTTATTTACACTTGAAATGCCCCAGGCTTCAGACAAGTACTTCAGTACCACTTCCTTAGAACAGTATGAGCATATTCACATCAACACTAGCACATGGTTATTCAGCAAGTGAAGATTGCTGAAACTGCTTCCTTTCCCCTCTCAAGATACTGAGCAATTTCTAAGTAGCTTAGAGACCATTAACTTCAGTTTCACAGTAACCTTTGAAGGCTTGCACATTATACTACCTAAAATATACACAGTATGTACAAGCATAGTACTACACACAGCTGCTAAAGGTTATTTTCCTGCTCTATCTACACACCTTGTACTAATGTACTGTAGTTTCAAATTCAGGGATGATGTCTTTTATTTTTGCAAGCAAGAAATTTAAGCATGCTAGTTCAAAAATGCAGGTACAGAGAAGAAATGTTAACATGGAAGAGATTGGCTTCAGTGAGAAGTTATGTAAAGGCATTATGAATGAACTCTCAAATTTGAACATTCAGAGTGACATAATCTACAATGGCTAGATTCTTACCATTAAGAGCTACCAACACTTGTGTGAGAATGTTTTTGTTAGGTTTTTTTGGTGGTGATGGTGTTTTGGGGCTTTTTTTTTTTTTGGGGGGGCTTGGTATGTTTTGTGATGGTGGCTTGAATTTTTAAGAAAAACTACCGTCTACAACTCACGTCAATCCAGGGTTATGAATCTCATCTGTCAGTACAAACAGGCAAAAATATCATTTAGTCCAATTTGTGTAATTTTAGGAATGCGAGTCACGATGAACAAGAATTTACAAGGACAGCACAGAGACCATGTCATGATGAGGGGAAAAAAAAAAAACAAAAAACAAAAAACCACCACACAAACACAAGTGATTGAAAAAGATGAGATGATGTGCTGCCAGGCTCCTTACCCATTGCTGCTGCTGTTGGAGCTCCCTGATGGTATTCTCAGCTTGCTCCAGTTTAGTAATGGCCTCATCACTCTGCTGTTTGATGGTGGCCAGCTCCCGTTTTACAAGATAGTTTTCCTCAGCCTCCTGGGCCCTTGTCACTTGTCCCTTAGGACATAATTATTTTTTTTTTTTAAGTATTGAAAGGACAAATCCAAGAAAGACTGCCTTGGTGATGCTTAGCTGTTTATTTCATCAGACCAGGTTTGCAAACAGCATAGCGTACAATTGGTAGAAATTTTAGGACAAGGTAGCACTTTATTATGAACTTCAGCATCCATTTAGCAAGCACAATTGTGTACTTGCATTCAACAGAATTCCTTTCATGCAATATTACTCCAGTTGTGCATGCACAGAATTAAGTTCACAATACTCCATTTCGGTGTTAGTGTCATCAAATCCATTTGCCATAGGAATTTGTACCAAAAAATTACAGTAGGTTAGGAAAAGTATTATAAACGTGCAGATATTGGGTTTATATATTTTTTAGTAAACAAAATTAAACAAGGTTCTAGCAAGAGATTAGCTCTACATTTATTCCAAATCAGCAAAGCAGGGATAGAGTACAGCATGCAAATATGCATGCATTAGAAGCCCTTTGGGGTTTTTTTTGAGAGCAGGAAGGAGAGTTATACAGTAAAAGTCTAAAAGACTATACCTGTATCAATCTATCTGCCAAGGAAGCACTTTCCTACAAAGGAAAAATTCAGATAGGAATAAGGAAAAAAAAAAAAGAAAAAAAAGAAAAAAACCCACACCACAAAAGGGTGATACTAGTGACAACACAGACAAGAGCTGAGAGAAAATGTCCAAATTGTACCCATTTTCTGTACAAACTCTTTTTTGCAGAATTAACATCTATATTCATATATATGAACACAACTCAGCCTAAAACTCTCAGGGAGCAGTCTTTTCTGTGATAGATTTAACACAGTCCATCTTTTATACAAGAAGTTCTCAAAGCTAAATTTCTGTAGCATTTAAAATGCACCTACAGGAGACTGGGTATTTTTATCCAAATGGCTTGCTTCCCTAATTAACAGAAGTCACTGATACATCAGCTGATATGATCTAGCAGAGAGATTCAAGACATGGTCTATCCACAGCAATAAAGGAAGGCATAACTCTAGCACAAAGGGACCTCTACTAAGCACTGAGGCAGTCATGCAGAACTAAAGCTTCCAAGAAGATGAAGCAGAAAATTGAAGTGGTGCAAACTGGCACACAAGTAGAAAATTTCAACTACAACAGCCAATATTTTGTTATACTAAACTTTTGCAGTAACTCAGTTGAGCAGTTCATAGTTTTTCTTCCCTTGTTGAAGTTTTGCAAGAAAGATATTTTTATTTATGCATAGTGACAAGGAATACATTTTCCCCTCTAATTGCACCATTAACTTCGACTCTATCCCCCTTCAATATATACAGTTTTCACAGATTCTGCAACAGAGGACACACATTTTCAGGTCACCTTTGTCCTTGAAACTTACTAAAACTGAAGTTCAGTCTGGTTGATAGGAGCTATTACTTCGAAGTTAAGATACATTTGTCATTTAGGTACACTAGGGGAATCACGACTACACCAGGTACGTTAGGATGAGGAAAAACGCTTTAAAATAAAAATAAATTTTCAATATAAGAACTGATTGTGTTCATTTACACTTTATGATCTGTTTTTCATATGCTGTGATAACTATCTTCAGAAATTTTTATGAATAGACAATACTCTTCCATTTTGAAATATTCTAATTACAGTCAGAATGAGATATTCTGATAGCAAATTCTGAAATTTTAAGTAGAGAATGTGCAAGAGCACTAGCATCTGGCATGTCATCATGGACTTCTTAATAAATGAAAGAAATAAACTGATTTCAAACCTCTGCAACTTAAGCATAAAACAGATATTTACTGCTATAAATCTGCCAAGAGCATAAAAGTGACTCACTACAGCTTCAAATTGCTTAAAAGAGTCTGCACTTTTCAGTTATTTTTATCAGCACTTCAGTACTAGAAACAGAGATGTTTATAATACTGTATTTTTGTTCAGAACTTTCACAATATGTCCTCATCATGTGCATGCTTCCAAAGTAAATTCAGAAATCAATTCATTAGAGTTTGACATAAACTGCTTTTCAAGAAACTGTAAGATGTTATTGCTCTACAGTTACCTGAAAGGACATTGTGGAGAAATTGGTGCTGGTTTCTTCTCAGAGGTAATTAGTGATAGGACAAGAGGGAATGGCCTCAAGCTGCACCTGGGTAGGTTTCGACTGGACATTAGGAAACATTTTTTCATAGCAAGAGTGGTCAGACATTAGAATGGGCTGCTCAGGGAGATTGCCACCAACCCTGGGTGTGTTTTAAAAATCACCTGGATGTGGTGCTTGGGGATATGGTTTAGGGTGAATGGTTTAGGAGCAGGGTTATTGGTTGGACTTGGTGATCCTGGGTGTCTTTTCCAACCTGAATGTTTCTGTGATTCAATTATATTACTCTAAAAATCAATCTTCACCATTTTCTTTGCCTGAAACATTAACGACTCTTTGCAATCCATGAGGCCACTCAATTCGATTTGTGAGAAAGACAGGTTTTGTTCCTGGTTGAATGGATAAGAATGTTCTTGTTCTAAAGCAGACCAGCTCAGATGCAATCTGTCACTGGAAGCACAAGACTAGAATATAGAAGGTCATCAGAAAGCAGTATCTACTACGTGTTGGCACGTTGACAAGAGTTTGTCACGCATGCTTTTAAAGTTATATCCAATTACAGAAAAAGCCTAAACACAACTCTATTCCAGAATAAATTTGCAAGAAATTAGTCTTAAAGATACTCTCCCTGCCAGGTACCTAGAATTACTGTGAAAATTCAAAGCTATATAAAAATAAATGGCATCCTGTCCTGAATGAATGCTGCAACAACACCCCTCTACTGCTGCGTTCACTAGTCATGAAGTGATCTGCTTTCTACAACACCTCCTTCTGATCATTGGTAGGTCTGTCATTTTGCTCCTACATAAAAACACCCAGCAACTTCAGATTTTGAAAACTGAGGACTCTCATAATAACCTCTCTTCCACCCAAGCATTTCACCATTTCATGTAGTCTCCTGGACAGATGTTTCTAATTCAGAACAGAAACAGTACAACAAAAGTTGGGTATATCAAAATGTTTGATTTCATATTCACTAAGAGCCAGACATAGCAACCTTAAATAATTACAAGCACTGACCTTAACTGCTTTGTTATTGCCATGCTATTTGGGTAAGCACTATTAGTAAACACCATCGAGTAGCAGGAAAACCAGTAAGCTGCAGCTCTGAGATTCCCATTTCATATGGTAAAATCACCATGTACTTACTTTTTCTAGTGTTTCAATGCGCTGCTTCAGGAGTCTGTTTTCAGTTCGTAATCTCTGGAAGACAAACAGTTCATAATTTTATTTCTCAAGTTATAAACTGGAAGTCTGATAAAAGCCAATCAAGAACGGAACATTTTTATCACATCTATGAAAATCAAAGTAATTAGTAACCTTTTTAATATCCTTTTATATGATGTCCTAACTCAAGAGATGATTTTAAACAGCTATGATTAGCAAATATGAGAAGTTGTGTGTTATATAAAAGATCTGTATTGGATTAGGTGAAAGCAGTATGTCCGCAGGTGAACACATTATGAAGAGGAGTCTATCAAGTCCAAACAGAGCCAGACACAGTCTTCAGGCTTAAGGGACATGAAGGTGCATTCCTTGCACTACAGCAGCAGGCTAATGACACAGCAACAAGGTTTCTGTCATGCTCCTCCAAATAATTTATATTATGTAAGAATATTTAACCTGCAAAGTTATACTGGGAACTATTTACCTCCGATCTCAGCAGTGAGGAAGAATTGTACTACATTGCGTATTTTACCAGCACATTCAGGTATGAGATCTGTAGCCCTAAGAGTAGAGCCATGGATATCAGTTCAGTAATGCTTTATTCTGCCAGGCTAAGAAGCAGATTCCATCCATTTGTTTTTCCCATCTCCCTAAAATAGCAGAGCTTCTTAGCGTTAGTCAAAAATGGTTTATATAAAAGTCCCAAAACAGGATCTAGAAATAGTTTTGGGTTGTTGTGTTGAGTTGGCTGGGACGGTTCGTTTTTTTGTTGGGTTGGTTGATTTGGGATCGTGGGGTTTTTGTTGGTTGGTTTTTGTTTGCTTGGTTTTCTGCCCTTTGTTGTTGCTGTTGTGGGGGGAAGTTTTGGGGGAAGAGCAAGGAAGGGTTTGAAATAAGTTAAAATACTAGAATCTAAAGTTACTGTTGTCCTTCAAATTTACTTTATTCTATCCTACTCATTAAGAGTTCTTTTGAGTCCTGCAAATCTTCTAATTTCAGATGCCATTATGGCAGATCCTGATGCTGCTAACTGCACCACTGCCTGTTACAGTAACAAACTGCCAGAAAAAGCCTGGAACGTATTTGTGCTCCCAGGTGGATATCACTGAATTTTTCTGAAGAACTCATGTCCCAGAAGCTGACACCAAAAGACAAGCTGACTAGCAGTAGACAGGGAGGAGGGCTATACCTTGTTCCCTACTAAGCTTTGTACACTGCACTCGCCCATCACTTCTCCCATTACCTTTTCTCAAGGAACTGGCTAAAAACATGACACAAGGAAGCAAACTCAGATCAAACGCCATGCTGTGAAAAAGGAAAAGAAAAAAAAAAAAAAACCAGCAGAAGGCTATTTGTCTTGAAAGCAAAGAGATGCAATGATTAAGTACATACAGTATGTAGGTCAGTTAGTAAAAGGAAAATAAAACTGTATTTGCAGGGTGGTTTTTTCCCCACACTACATATGAATTGCAGAATGTCTAAAAGAAAATGTGAAAAAAACAAAGTGCAGTTTGATAAATTCTATCTTGATTTGTGTCTTACAAACCTCGTAAGTGGGACACCTACATCTAAACCAGCATATTCAGAATCTTTAATGAAGGAAGCCAGCTGTAATCAGCCTTTAATAAGCAGAAAGCAATCTAAACTAATGTAAACTAAGTACAACTGATTTCTAAAGATTATGAAATGTTCATCAGAAGATTCAATATTTCCACTAGCAGTGTCCTTTATGAGCAGACATCCTAAATATAAACACCAAAAAGAAAAGAATTTGAGGACCTCAGTTACGTGTCCTGATACAAATACAGATCAAATATGTAACCCCACATCCAGGGATAAAACTAACCAATAAACAAAATTTGTGGAAGCTCTCTTACTTTAATTTCAACTTGTTCTTCCATTTCTTTTGTCTTTATGGTAGTGTATTCCTTCTCTAACCTAAAAAAACCAGAAATAATAAGTTACAATTGGAAAAAACTGTGGGTGGCAACTTAATTATTGTTGTAATATCTACACAAGTAACAGTAGAACAGATCTACAGATTATTGGTGTTTCCTCTAAGCAGCCACTTGAAATACACACCTTTAAATATTTAGACCAGACACAAAATTTAAACACAAAGGACATCTATAGGTAGGTACAGAGTATGAAGTGCAGGTGCTTGCTTTACAGCGTCAATGACTTGGAGCTATAGTGTAGTAACCACTTAACGTAATTCTAAAATATTCAATTCGGTATATCCAGCCAACAGAAAACACAGCTTTAAAGCCTGAAGTACAGAAAGATGCAAAGAGATTTGAAACAAATATCTTAAACAAAACCACAAAATTGTCCTGAGAATGGTAGCAATAAATTGAAAAAAAAAAAAAAAAAAAAAAAAGCAAGCTAAAAAAAAAAACACCTCTAAAAAAACCAATAAAGGAAATTTAGACTTNCTAAGATAAACAATGCCTCTATAGAAGCCAATCAAGGAAATTTAGACTTGGAATAGCAAGATTTTAAACTCCATACATTTATATTGGCTTTCAGAGAAAATATTTTTCTTGAAAGCCTGGTTACTTTTCCTGTTTTAGAGAAGACTGCTCACTTTACAGCACTGATCACAGGTCACTGACAGAAGGATTAGCGAATTCAACTTGAAAGACCGTAACACACTCTTGCCGTGCAAGCACAACAAATGTACAACACATAACAACCAGAGAATAACCAAACCTAACCCTGGAAAAGCACAGCACATGCAGCTTGGCTTATCAAGGCAAATTACCAAAGGCAGAAAAGATAATTAACATTAAAAAATAAGTAGTAGTATTATTCTCAGGATTTCAGATGCCAAATGAGTTGTTTTACAACTATCAATAGTGTTACAAAGTTTCATCAATTTATGTATTTTAAACAGCACTAATCTTGGCCACACATGCACTCTGTAGCACTGTGAATACTTTTTCAGTTCCTGAGAACTAAAGTCTTAAGAGTTCAGGTCAGATCAAAGTCTGACCTCCTTTCTGTACTTCACCCCAAAAAACCAAAACAACCTTCCTTCCTTTTTCTACTCAGATATTTTTTTTTTCCTTTTTTTACACAAGTGTTGGAATACCCCTAGCTTGCAGCTTTCCTCAAAAGTTTAAGTTATTTTTATAAATGAGATATAGCTTTATTATAATTAGGAAAAATATAGCTTTAAAAAGAGTTTTCCTGCAGACAGAACTTCAATTTTAACTGTAATGTAAAACAAAAAAATAAAAAATTAAACATGGAATAACTAGCTTTAAGCAAGGAGTAGCTCTTAGAAAGAGTATAATCTATTTTCTCAAAACATTATACCTACTTTTTCATCTTTTTTGCATTGTATTTGACTTGGTAAGATGCTTGGATTAATTTGTCTGGACCGCTGTCAAACTGATGTGGTATGACCTTTTGAAAGTGCTAAAAGCAATCAGAGCACAAGATTACATGTAATTAATATCTTCAAGAAAATACACACAACACATTACATATTTCAGACATCTCTTAGAATTATTATAACATTCATTTACCTGTAACATTCCTTCCATGTCAAGTTGCAGTAATTCTGCTTGGTTCATCTGCAGTACTGCTAAACCTACTCGAAATACTATCTCTAAACCCTGAAAAATAGAAGAAATATCCAACAATTATTCATGGCCTTGTCAACAAAACAGAGTTAATCTGTTATTTACTGATGTTGGAAATCTCACTCAATTTCTCAAACAAGCAAAAGGCCTACTGAAAAATCTCTCAAACTATTTCTGGGTGTTTTATTTTGCCCCAAGGACAAGCAGTCTGGCTATTTCTCCCAATACCAAACTGTCCCTCAGAAAGGGGAATGCTGAGATAAACACTCAACTGACAGGTATTTGCTATGTCAGCTTTATCAAATATTTTAAGTATATAGTACAAAACCTCCCAAATACTTCTCAGAAAAAAAAAAACATTTTCATTTCAGACACAGTGCAACTCAGTTAAAGCTATCAAAAGAGACGCAGAGAATGTCTAGCTCGTGCACACTAGCTTAGACATTCTTGAGAGTAACCTGAAAGGACCCAGCTTTGAGTTACTATTTTTTAAAAGACAATTGCAGAGGAACAGCACAAATGGATGGTAGAATTTTGTCACCAGTTACAACCACACAAAACTCTAATAAAAAACAAAACAAGTCTTTGTGATAGTGACACTGAATAATTCCATCAATTTCTTTGGCTAGGATCTATGATCTGGACAATAAAACATGCAGATATTCCCTTTTCTTGGCCTACACATTCACATGGAACTTTAACTTTGGCTGAAAGCAGCATCAGTTTCTATTACCTCAAATCTCCTGTAATACTGAGAAACTGATGTCCCTGTTTTATACAATGCCAATGCATGGCATCCAGAAGTGCAGATTTGGAAACTCTTCAGTAGGTTTAGGGCACAAAGTTGCATACAGTATCTACATTTACTTACTCTCCCTTTTTTTACCAACTACACACACAGACACTGTCCCCTACAAAATAATATCTGGTAAGCATAAGGACTGAAAAGCAAGACTAGTTGAGATTTGCCCATTATAACAGGATATACCACTACCTAGTTAACCACTTTTAACAGTTACTCTTAGAACATACACGTATTGAGTAGTTACCTCAGACATAAAGATATCAAATATTCTTGTTGCAATTGGAAGTGGAAAAGTGGTAAGAAATATAGTTAAAAACCATGACGATGCATACATAGAAGTGTGAAAACTCTGAGACTGAAAGTGCACATAAAGCTCTGGAAGATGCTCCTGGAAAAGAGGAAGAAAGCAAAAAAAAAGAAGAAAAAAAATTTAGGAGTCCTAGTATTTGACACATTTTGAATAAAAGAAGAAAATAATTAATCCTTAGTATAAAGAGTAGCTTGGTAACACAGGATTGGGAAAGGCATTACTCATCATTATCAGGAACCATGCAATACAAGTCCCAATATAGAATGCCCTGCAGCACTCCTACTCAGCAAAGCACAAATTATAAAAACACCACCTGATCCTTACAGCAATCTTGTAAATGCCCAAGTCAAATCCAGAAAGTGGGCTACAAAAAGAGAGATGGAAATATCTAAGTTATAGCCAAAGACCTATGTCTTATTTGCTACACAACATACCACCCCGACCACTACATTGGAAACAGGATCAAAATCCACAAATTTATGTCTCTATTAGCCTGACCAGGGAAAAAGGTGTTCTGTCCCCCAAATACTAACATAATTTTAATTCCACATATAAGGCTATCTCCCAGCTTCTGCATTTTCAAACAGCTATAAAACCAGCTATAAACTGACTATGAAGACATTGACTTTCAGAAGTGAGACATTCACATGCTTAAACTGTAGCAATACAAATCCTCATTGTTCATTGTTTAAAGGCTGTCGCTGCCACAGGTTAAAAAAAGCACACCACACAGCCACATGAATTTACTTCTGATGTTCTGAAACTAGTTAGTGTCCAGGGAACAGTCTATTAGCCAACAGATGTGTCTGCTCTTGAACTCTAATTCCCTAGTTCCTTATTAATAGTTGCTGAAGGGAAAGTTACATACATTTTGTACATACCTGTATCATGCATTCAAACTGATACATACAAAGGCCCAGTTCAGCCATGCTTGGTTTGAAGAGCTCTCGTAGTCTGTAATCTTGCATTAATTTAACAAACACACAGAATGCCTCTTCTTCTGGCATCTATATGAAAAACAAAAAAAGCACAGTAAACACTCTGGACAATTGTAAAGATATATAAAAGTATATGCCTGGGAGGATTTACTTTTCTGTGCATGCATGTGGTGAGGTTGTTCTTGTTTTGCTTTAGGGTTTTTTTGTTTGGTAGGTTCCGGGGTTTGGAAATTTGGAGGGTGGAGTATGTTATGGTGGCTTATTTTGGTTGGTTGGTTTGGGGTTCTTTGTTGGTTTGGTTTTTTTTGTTGTCATTGCTTTGGGTTTAGGTTTTGTTTGTTTGTTTGTCTGGGTTTTGTTTTGTTTTTAAGGGATTTATAATCAGCTACTGTAATGAACTTCTGTCAAGTGATTCCTAAACTGAATGGGAGTTCTGCAAGGTTTTTAAACTATACCCTACCTTGTCATAAAACAGAATGCAGCAATATAAAGGCAGCTTTAAGATCACTGAGATCAACTGCAAAGTTCTATTTGAACTCTGAGGAGATTCAGTGTAATAGGACTGAAATAATAAGTTTGTTAATAGTCAAAACAATGTTCACCAAAATAGCTTGCAAGAGAAATAAATAACATCTTCTCAGCAAATAAAACCACAGAGAATAAGTAGCTTTTGAATTGCAGAGCAAACAGCTGCCCTTGGCAATTCCACTGTCAACAACATAATGAAAACTATTACAAGAACTCCCAATGAATCACCATTCTCAAGCAGGGATTTTAAAGGTTCACACATTTTTAGTATCGTGTTTACCTGCATAAGCAGTAATCCAACTATAAAAGCACTTCCTTGACAGTATCCAACTTCACGATCCACCAAAGAATAAGCCTGGAAAATAAAGTTCCAAGTGTCTCAACAATTAAAACCTCATTATCAATAAAAAGTAAGCAAAATCAGAGTACAAAGCACATTAACTTATTCTTCCTCTCCCAAATCCAGCAAGGACAGATATTTTATTCAGACATTTTAGTCCAATATTCTACTTGCTTCTTACATTACAAAAGGGACTCAGCTGTCTCACAGTGCACAAAGCTAAAACTAAGGCATACCTTAAGAAACAAACAAACAAAAAAAAAAAAAAAAACACCAAAGAAAAAAAGAAAAAACCACAACCACATCACACATGAAGTTTTCACCTACAGAAATTTGCCAAAAGATGAGACAAGTTGGCATATGAACTGCACAAGGTTATTACTTAAACCAGAGACTGACTAGACATAGCAACAACAGTTTTCAGGAAACTGTGCCACAGTTTTATTTACGGGTAGAGGAAATACAGTGATCTTCATGCATGTTGTATCTTTGTTCCAGAATTATGGGGGTTACTATGATTTGGAAACCTGCCAAGTTTTCTAATTAAACTACACTGTACAGGAAAGTCTGCTTTTCTAAATTTAAGTACAAAGACAAAATAATGCAAACTCAATTTTATGATGGCATTCTAGTTTTGTGCTTGGGCACTGCAGTACATTTCCTTGTACCCAACATTTGCTACGACCACTTGCAGGTTGAGAAACCCTTGCCCACTGAATGCTAGATCTGGTTTATGCCATTTAATTTACTTCAAGGCACACTATTCCATTATGTTATCAGTAGTTAGCACGAGACTTGGTTTTAAT
This sequence comes from Ramphastos sulfuratus, assembly GCA_013399055.1. Classification (NCBI taxonomy): domain Eukaryota; kingdom Metazoa; phylum Chordata; class Aves; order Piciformes; family Ramphastidae; genus Ramphastos; species Ramphastos sulfuratus. Next base: position 59,705 of record WBNM01040372.1, read on the forward strand.
GCAAACTTTCTAAGGTTTTTAATCTCTTACAAATCAAAACCATCAGTCATAGGAACACTATATTTAAAAGCTATCTTTGGAACTTGATTTTTTATTTGATACCACTGGCATGGTTTAACAAGTAAGAGTAGGTTTAAAAAGCTGAAACGCATGGAACTGATACACGTTCACTATATATACACAAGGCAAAGTACTTTCCAAACTGTTATGCACATTCTTGCTAATGCATTTTTTCAAGGGCTGAAATGTTGACTTACCTTCATTACGTTGAACAAGACCTCCTGTCCAAGGCTGTCTTTTTCTTTAAAAAAATCATGCTCAGGGTATGTTCTAGCAATGTCCCTTCTTATTAATTTCTCACAAGGAGACGTCATTTTCAGAAGCTCTGAATACTGGTCCTTAATTGGCATGCTTTGAGCACTGCATAAAAGCTGCCAAACAATTGCTCTGAAATGATGAGGTATCCCTTTTCGAACAAGCTCCTAAAGCACAAAAAAAAAAAAAAAAAGGACAAAAATACATTTTTATTTCATGGAAAACTAATTATAAGCCTAAAGAGCAAAATACTTCAACGAATCAAGTTCCTGAAAACTTCAGAACATGTTTCCATCATGTCACAAAACAGTCATACAGTTTATAATATATAAACCTCAATTTTAGTGTGATATATTGTTAGCTAATAAAGTAAGGAGACTGAATAAATTTTTCATAGCTAAAGTACCTATTATTCATAGTAAGCTGTCTGAAAAGTTGTATATTCAAGTAATTTTAAACAAGAACTCACATTAGCCATCATTTAATACAGTTATTTTTATATTTAAAGATTTTATAAACGTGCTATCTTTAATTAGACTTCTAATGCTCAAGATAAGAAATCAACAATAAAAAATTATTTCCAAGACTAATAAAAGTGCAACTAACTGTAGCACAGACAAATGCAATTCAAAATATAAAATAGTAATCGCACAGTACAACTAACAGAAGTCATTTGACAAACTTGACAAATTGTGTCTAATTTCTCTGGTGTGCCAGTATTTCCAAGTTCTCTTTTAAGAAAGCACTTCAACCCAGTTTCAGACCCTAGACCAATTTTAATTTCTTCAATTGATTAAAACTTTATTTATTTTGAGGAAAAAAAAAATCATTGGCTAAGCATTACAACTTACAAATCAAACCTTCCAAGATCATTAGATCTAAGAACATAATTGTCTTTTCAGAAAGCACAAGCATGAAGTTGTCGTGTCACATGCTTTGAAAACTGAATAATTTAGGAAGTTTATAGACTGTCTTTGTGCTGCATTGTGCAATTGACCTAAGAGAACCCTCTTCAAATAAAAGGGCTCCTTTCATAACTTTTGGTACCTGAAGAACTACTATATTGCCTCTTCACTAGTATTTCTTCCTGAAGCCAAACCAATCACCTATTGTGCAAACCTTTCTCTTTTTCCTGTTAGTTCCAAATATTTCTCCTGCTTTTCCAGACGTTAATTAACGCAATAGCAGTAACTTTTAAAGAGACTCCTGCTTCCCAGTTCTGTTTCAGTCAGGCTTGAATTCTGCTGTGGGAGTTTTGCATAACTGACTTCAATTTTCTAGTATCTTCAAAATCTACAGACTTAAGAACCATCCCAGTAATGCTTATTTCTGCCATATAGGAAATAACAGGGTGTCTTAGTTGTATAAGATTTCTAGCGCCAAGACAACGCTAACACATCAGTTTCCCACATCTGCCTTTAGCTATCATTTGTCAATAGCACGCTATCATACTGTAGATTGGACATCTAAACCCTCAAGGGCTACTAATAACAAAGTATTAACAAGTGGTTTCTTGCCTTAAGTTGCCAAGCACTTATGTGACAGAACAACAGGGTTGATCCCTCCAACATTCCTAAAGGAACAGCAGGGAAATGCACCTACTAAGAGGAACTAAAATGATGCTATTGTACAGAGTATTACACATATTGGAAAGCAGGACTTCAGTTACCCTCCAGAACACCATCATAAATATAAAATTAATTCTAATGTGGATCAAGAGACACAGGGATGGAACACATCACCTATGCAGGAAGGTTTGTATATACACCTATGTCTAAAGCTTTAAAACAAAACCACACAATAATCCTCCCCCCCAACTTACCAAATATCTAATAACTTAAGAGCAGCTTCTAAAGCCAATACAGTAAGATACCTATGCTGCTAAAGTCATACCTACTGGCACATTCAGGAACTAGGCATATATGTTTTGGAATCTCATCATAACTGCAAAATGACACAGTTCAGGTTGACTTTCCACAAACAAAACAAAACCCCCCAAAAAAAAACACTGAGAATTATTTAACTTGCAAAGGAAAGGTCACTAGCAATATAATAATTTACTGAAAGTTCAACAAATACTTCCCATAATATACTTGGCCAGCTGTAAAAAAGTGGTACTTGTGACACTATAAATGTTCAAATGCAGGTAGTTCAAATTAATTCTATCCAACCAGATCTACTTATTACCATCTCACTTCTCCTTTCTCTTGCCAGGTTCATGTGGCCTTCTTTTCATGGCCTTTTGGGAACACCTTTCCAGAAACTGCTTTCCCTAAGCAAGCAGGAGGTCTTGAATTCATTTTCTTCCCTTGTTTTCTCTCTCAAGTCATGTTCTCTCTTCACAACTGCTTCACATAAAAGATACTTCACTTTAGCCCATTGTTCTGCCTTCCCAGAACCTATTCATAACACACACATTTCAAACTGTTCAAAAGACTTTGAAATTTGTATTCTGCACATAAAACTTCAGACTAGAGCCAATAAAATACCAAAGCAGAACAGACTTGCCTACTAAGAAAAACTCCCACACCGCTCTACTTGTTGCCTCTGAAACACAGATATGTTCAAATGCCCTACGTGCTCGTTCTTCGAATTTATAGTATAACTGAATTCT
>WBNM01040372.1:63233-81916 GCA_013399055.1 Ramphastos sulfuratus
AAACAATGGTGATGCCTACTTCACTCATAGGCTTCCTGTGATGTTTAAGAAAGGAACTCAAAACAAAGATAAGCCACTTGGGCTTGCAGCAGTCTCTTGGGCACAGCATCTCGGGCGGTCTAGCTTCTGGCTTTCTCCTCTCTGCTGAGTAACCTCACTAACCACTTTTCTTCTAACCCTGCCCCTGACCGAGCCTCAAAAAATTCACCTTGCACGTAAGGCAAATTTTGGGGTAAGGTATAGGGGTGGGGAGAAAGTGGAAGGGTGGTTGGGAGCCCCTCCTGGGGTCTCTGATTTCTGGGAGGGGTGTTGTGTTTCTGTATTACCTTTAACTTGTATATTTCTGTAAAGATTCCTGTATATAGTGTATATATCTGCTTGTATATTGTGCTAAGCTGTAAACAGAGCTTCATTCCTTAACTTCCATCTGGCTGAGTTCTAGTCTGGGTCATTTTACAAAGTGTGGGGGGCGGGGAACTCCCAAACCATCACAGCAAGTTTTGTTTTGAGGCATAAGTACCAGCAAGAGGACTGTGATTTTACTAGTAACAAAATACCACAGCTATTGTGACAACAAGAACCTAAACAAAAGTTAAACATCCTCAATGATAGTGTTAAATGTCAAAATACAGCAAAACAGATAGTAACGCCAGACAAAAAAAAAAACCAAAAAACTCAACTCTCCTATAAGTCTACTTTTTTTTTTTTAAACAATATAAACACAGACAGAATAATTAGAAGCAGGAGCAATTTTAAAACACTTGACATTTGCTGACAACTGTTCACAAAAATCAACACAATGTTTCATAAATGCATGGGAACAATCTCAGACCTAAAAATAAGGACCAGGCAACAAAAGTGGTTAGTATAACTAATAAATGTTTAATTAAAGTGTGCATTTCAGACATGAGAACTTCTGGGGTTATGAGGCAGCAAGGTATACATAAAGATATGTCAGGTGCTGTACAAGTCCATTTTAGCTGGGTTCTACAATCAATGTTGCAAGGATTTGGAGACACTAGGCAAAAAGGCCTGCTTTGTTTATTCTCAATTAATATTAAGCCCCATAAACAGAAGGAAGATTTTTAGACAACTTAACCCAAGAGCAAGAGTTCAGACTAATTTGAGGAACTGTTTTGCTATATCAAGAGTTTTATTTGTGCTTTAACTTCCAAGAATTCTAACACATGTGACCCAGAGCGATCCGGTTGAAAAATGTCTCAATGTATCAGCACAAAAGCTAATCCTCCAGCATGTCAGGTTAGGTTTTAGATACTTAAATAATAACCTGAGTTATACTGTACCTGAATCTCAGCATATCTACAATATTTAAGCTCCCTGCTATGATAGAGAGATATTTATACTAGTTTTCCCAGTTGACAGTATTCACCTACTGTACTTAGGGAAGTTAGGAAAAAAGTAATTTAATTCATGAAGACAGCAAGTACAGCCTCTGCAGTAGTATTATATTTAGAAAGAGGTTAAACAGCAGTGTCTTTGGGAGGGGGGGAAATCAAACTTTTTTGAAACAAGTTTTAATTTAGTCCACATTAATGGAATGCAAAAACATGCTGTTTTGAAGACAAATTTAAAACCCCAAATAGTTTTAACGGTTAGAAACCTGGCCTACACTGATCTGTAATGAAAATGCACAGTTCAGAACTCCTCCCCTCGATCTAAGATAGTACTAAAGATCAAATTCAAAGTTAGCAAAGGAAAAACATGCAGAGAACAAACATTACAATTACAAAAGTAAGGTTCTTACTAGTCACTTTTAGTTTTCACAGTTTTCTATATTAGTTATGCTAAGTTTCTGTAATAGGACCTTACCTGGATACATCCATCTTCCTTAGATTTGAAAATGGGAAGTTCTTTTTACAGTAAGTAAAAAGTTCTGTGGCATTTAGTCACTGTTTTCTTTCACTGAAAACTTTATAAATGATTTACTAATGCCCAACAGATCCACCAGGACTCTGGACTGTGCTACCTCATTATCCTGAGAGGTGTTTCAGTATAATTGCATTACAGAATGTTACAAGACATAGCTTGATACATAGTTCTTATTTTTAATCTACCTAATTCATACTCTTATTGACATAAAAGCCAACAATGAAAAAGAAACCATAAAAAATATCCATCACCAGTAATTCTTCCAACAAGCAGAAACAAGGATCATTAGTTTGTGTTCAGAGTACAACTCCTTGTCTACAATGTGCCACTGTACAAAAAGGCAGATTCAAACTGTTCTGAAACTACTATGTACCCAGCCTAAGAGCATAAAGTGTATTAAATGGTAGTATCTCATGCGAAAAGGTAGGATTGAACTGGAAAGAATTAATAAAGACAGATTTGCTAATTTATTTACTAAATAAAGTTGAAAAAGAAAGCTTAATCAAGCTCAAGATCACATTCTGCTTTCAGTAAGTAAGCCAGAGTAACTGCAGGGCTTAATGAAATGTAGATGTGATGCTCCAACACAGACAAGTTATCTAAAGAACAGGTGTTACTACTTTTCAAACATACCTTAGTCAATCTAGAACAAAGTGGAATGCCTCAGACTAAATCCAAATTACCTTTCTGAAAAAAAAAAAAAAAAGCCTTCTATTTTCACTAAAGAGTTTGACAGATACAATAAATTCCCTGAAGTTGTGTAGCTATTAGGCTGCAGCGCACAAATGAGAGGGAAAGAAAACAAACAAGGAATGAGTACCTTAAGTTCCTCAGTGCAAAGTCCAGCACACCAGCAGAAGCTGGAACAGAAGCTAGTTTGAGCTGAACTATCAAACTCTGCACTTCACTACAGCACAGGGGACAGCAATGTTCAGTAGGTATCAAGTCAAAATATAGTCAACCTTTCATATTTGTCAAATAACCAAATTCTGAAAAAAGGCCACAAAGATGATCAGAGAGCTGGAGCAGCTCTGCTATGAGGACAGGCTACAAGAGTTGGGGCCCTTCAGCCTGGAGAAGAGAAGGCTTGGATGACACCTTAGAGTAGACTTCCAGTATCTGAAGGGGGCCTAAAGGAAGGCTGGGGAGGCATTATTTACAAGGTCTTGCAATGACAGGACAAAGGGCAATGAGTTTAAACTGACAGAGGGGAAATTTAAACTGGATGTTAGGAGGAAGTTCTTTCCAGTGAGGGTGGTGAGATACTGGAACAGGTTGCCCAGGGAGGTTGTGGCTGCTCCCTCCCTGGAGGTGTTCAAGGCCAAGTTGGACAAGGCCTTGAGTGACCTGTACTAGTGGGAGGTGTCCCTGCCTATGGCAGGGGGTTGGAACTAGATGATCTTTGAGGTCCCTTCCAACCTTACCATTCTATGATTCTATGACTGAAAAGTCCTGTCTCAGAAGTGCAAATAAGTATGGGTTATGGAAACCCAGAATTAAGAAATCACACAGTCCAGCTTTATTTCTCAGACTGCCAATGTGTAATCACTGTGCACATCAAGAGTAATTGATCCAAGTGAAAGTTTCATCGTGGACTCTCAAGAACACTGTTGCTTACTATACAAAAGAAAAATGCAGGTATGAACAGAAACAACTTACTAGGAATTTACTTTTCATGAAATTAAGACATTATGAATCTGTCACCATCAATGTAGCAGCTGGAAGATGGCTGAACACTGTTCTGCCTCTAAAACAGTGAGCTATATAGCGGAAAGCAAGACCTGGGTAAATGGGAAAAAATAAAAGAAAAAGGATTTCAAAAAGCTAATAGAAATTCCAGGTTTAAGCAAAAAAAAAGTGAGGAGGTCATATGAAAGTCTCACCACTGAGATACTGTTTGAAACTGGATACTGAAAATCACATAGCTCCAGTGCAATTTCTTCAGATTAAATGCAGCTATAAACACTCTTGCAAAACCAGGAGAGAAAAGACACCTTTAGATTTCCACAACAGGCTTGTAGTAACATAACACAAGAGCTTTGAAACTGAAATGTGCACTGAAGTTTAACCTAACTCCTCCTTCAACAGCCTCGATGTTGAAATTGCAATAAAAACTATTTTAGTCTCACTACAACACTTTAAAGACCAAAAGATTTTTCATTCACCTGTTCTGTTCCTCAAGTTTAGCAAGTAATTCTAAGTCATCTGGACTCAGCTGTGTTGGTGAGGATGGTGATAATGCAGGTGTAGACAGAGTGGTAGAAGATGATGTAGTGTGTAACGAGGCAGATGGACTTGCCACCTGACTGGCCATTTGACTGACGGTGTGCGATACAGTGTTCTTCACCCATGAGAGAGTAGAGCTCAGCTTTCCTGCAACCTTGTCTGTCGCCACCTGTAATGACAAAAAGAAAAGAAGGCAACAGTCGTCTTCTTTTAGTACCTTTTTTCCCAGGACGTCTGCTGAACCGAACAAAGGAAAAAATGTACAATATGCATGAAGTGACATTGAGATTAATTACTTCCCCAGAACACTCAAGGTTTTGAGAAGCAACACAAGCATCAACAGCAACACATATAAAAGAAGTAACATGCAAGTATGCTGCTAATCTACAAAGGTATTCGGAAGAATTCCTGATGCATACTCACAGAGCTCATTTCTGCAGTACAGTAATACCACAGGATCCAGGAACGGCTCAGACTTCCCATTACAAAAACAAATAGAAATAAAAGCTTATTTAAAATCATCTTAATAAACTAATAATGGCACAGAAACTGTAGTAAAATACAGCAGTAGTCAACTACTTTTACCGATGGAACTTGGAGCAGTACATCAGTGTAAATACTCCAGACCACCCACTGCTCACATTCACTAACGCCTATAGTGACAGAACGGAGGAGCAGACGCATCACATTTCTAATCTACAACAAAGCAAAAGATCCTGTAGTCAGTGTGCAGAAAAAGGTCATAAAGAATTTACACTCATAAATGTGCAACAGCTCTTCAATGTCTTCCATTAAAGTCTCATGCTGCCAGCTCTTCTCCTTCCTTTCTTTCTCTTCAGGTCACCTTTTCACCAAATGTCCTTGCTGTATGGCCCCTGATCATGCTGCAAACCCAGACAAGCCTGGGGTTTGAGAAGAGCTCTGGAGGAAAACCAAGAGGTCCTAACAGAATAGAAGGGATTTCTGCCAAGACAGTTGGGGAAACTGCAGATTCAGGAATGAGGAGGTTAACTGGGCCTGATCACGATCTTCTTGATCAGTGTTACGGGGTAATGCAGCTTAAAAGATTCACAGAAGAAAGAACAGCAGCTCCTGAAAGTAAATTTCTGATGGAAATCCCAGTGAGATAGTTTCAGAGACTTTGGTCTACAGTGATGCACAACACAATTCAGTTCTTCCCTGGCCCAAATTTAAAAAAAAAAAAAAAAAAAATATCTAGGTGCATCAAAAGGATGAGCTAGCTTCCTAGCAAAAGGTTAAAAATTACCAAAACAAGGTTGAAAAGGAACTTTCTTTGAAGTGCTGTTGCTGCCAAATATTTCTTTTGACCTTTGCTGACTTCCTCAAAACTCTTAATTGCTCAATGGTTGTCACGAGTATGCAGTATACAATTTATAACAATTTTTATGATACTGGAGACACTGAAATACAGGGGCAAAAACCAAGTATTTTCCCAAGATCCTCTAACAGAGTCTACTTAATGAAGAATTTAACCTGGGAAAAGAAACTCCATCTCAGCATACTGTGTACTTATCTGAAGCACAGTATACAGACTAAGTGACTGGTTGCTAAAGTAAAAGCCTTTATTTAAATACAATGCTACAAAGAACTTCCCCCCCCATCAAGTCCATCAGAACGTTATTTTCACATGCCGTTGAAAGGAAAGCATATGCCTGCAAAAAACAAGAGGAACACTGCAGGCTAGGCACAGTGGTACTTCATCTCCACCAGCAACTTAAGAGCTCTTCTAGAGGACTCCGAAGAAGTTTCCATATGTTTACCATTTGTTCTGGAAACAGTAACAGATTTTCCTAGAAATCTTCAAATGCAGGGATACAAACCACAAGTGAGAAGAGTAGGGTCCCAGTAAAGGCATAAGAAAGGACAGGAAAGCTCAAGCAGATCAATACAGGATTTAAAAAAATCCCACCAGACTACACACACAAAACAACCAATCAACCCCCCCCAAAAATCCAAAACACACCCAAAACCACACACCACAACACCAAACAAACCAAGCCCAAAAAGCAACACACGATCTTCTGAAGATAATCACTGAATTACTTCCAATGCTAGCATTTGATGCTCACTCAGTCAATATCCTTTATTTCATATGACAATGAAATAAAATATTGCAGCTTCACTTTGAATAAAACAGTATTATGATAAAGGTAACTCATGCATCTCACAACTAACTGTTTTCTCAAAGGCTTTAGGCTGCTTTAAATATGACAAGTAATGTAAACTTTCCAAATACAAATGCTGGCAGAAATGGGGTCAGTGTTAACAACACAGCAAACATAGCTGCCATACACAGCAAGTATTAGAAGTTGCCTATTCTAGGGCTCTTATGCACCAATATTAGAAAAGCAGTGATTTTGAGTAATACCCTATGCAACAAAAACAGGAAGAGAAAATATACAATCAATTTTTATCTCTTTAGAAAGTAAAATAACCAGGAAGACTTAAGGCAAAAAGCTGAGCCTGGTTTACACATTATGAGGGCCATATCCCATGTTGACAGCTGAACCAAAGGGTGAGGAGGAGAATGGAAGTTAAGAATCTTACTAACATTCATTCACCAACACATCACTAACCATGAAAAAATTAATGCAAAGTTTGTAGAAACCAATTATGTAAAGAAGAGCAAGAAAAAGCAGATAAATTGGAGCAATGTGTCTAATAATTCTGCTGCTGTTTCCAGAAGCAGATGTTCCCTTAGTATGTATTTCGAGAGATAGTACCCAAAAAATATTCTTATTCAACTACCTGAAAGCATAAACACATAAAGCAAGCAAAACATACAGCCACAAAAAGCAAATATTTGAAGATAAAAAGGCTCACAGTAAATTTTGTATCAAAAACACATAAAAATTTCATTTGGGGAAAAACAGCCATGGCAGTCACCCAGAGCCAAGCTACAGTAAGGAGAAAAAACAAACAAAAAAACCAACACACCAAAAAAACCCTAAACCAGTGGCTAACTAGTCAAGTACTTATCTCTTTCACCAGGCTTTTCCAGGGTTTCCTGAAAATCTAAAGCCAGCTCTCCTATTATCAGAATCAGTGAAGACTCCTGGACTTAGACATGAAGTCGTTTAAGCTATCGGTTCATTAACCATTTCCCTGAAAAAGGAATTTTCGTATTTCAACATTTCAGCAATTTCACAATTTATATTCAGCAATAGATTTCATAGAGTTCTTTGACAAGTGACTTCAGGTCCATTTTCTGGAAAGCCTAAAAGCAGAAAACCTTTCTAGGAGCAACACACTAGTATTCGTATCAAGACACGCACAAATTTCACTCCAGTCTCTTCAGAGATACTGCAGCTCTCCCAGTTTAAAAAAAAAAAAAAAAAGCTATCAAGTGGTACCAAGTAAGAATAAATTCAGTATGAATGAAGGCAGATGCTTTCACTTGGTATCACCAACACCTGGAAACACAGGAAAATCTGTGTGAGCATTTGATTTAACAACTCCCTGCTTTACAGATATGACTTTGCTAACACAGCATTCTGGAAAGATTCAAGAAAACCAGCATCGAACTTTCCATCTCTTCTTTGTATTTTTGAACAGTCTACTCAAATCTTTCCTAAACTAATGTTCTTTAAAATACTGGTCATTATTTAACTAGCGATATGACTGCCAGCCTGTAGCAGTGTCTCACCTTTGGCTAGAACAAAAATGCCCTGCACTTCAGTTACAAAGAGTCCTCCCCTTTGCTACTCTTCATTATTTTGTAAAAAGATAGGAATCAAAGCTCAGCTGTTTGCAGCAGTAACAAGGACAGTGAGACAATCACAGTGCCCATCCCAAAATTTTAGGTTACAGCAATGAATAAAACTACACAAGACAGGACTTTTGTCATCCTCTCACTACACATATATGCTTCCCTCTCTTCTGCCTTATTGCTCACACTTGTGAAGCTCTACCTGAGCCCTCCTCTGCTGCACTGTTTATCGCTGGCAGTAGCTATGCAGACAGATCAAGCCTAAGGCTCTGCTTCCAGTAAGTATCAGGCCTATGCAAGCTCTTCATCCCTTCAGCTATGCAGTTCAGGCTGGAAGCCCTCAATTAACAGTATTCTTTGCTAAGTTCACCTTGGTTTTTCAACTATGCAGAGACTACTGGTTTCCCTTTTATTCCCAGCATTTCTCATTTGAGTATAAAGTGCAACCTACATTGTCTGGGAAGTATGCCAAATCATCAACAGCACCATCAGGATGATCAAGCCATTGTTAATTTTTATTATTATGTGATCAAAAACAGAATCAACTCATTTTCAAAATGTGCTTTTTCCTCAGAGGGAACTCAAGAATCTGTCAATTAATCAGACTTCAAACACAAACACTGCTCCTGGCCTACTCCCAGAGGCACCAACACTTTCCAATGAAGACGGCCAGGTCTGGCCACAAGCAGGCAGAGGTATGCCTTTTTTCATGCTTTGCAGAAAGACACAGGAAGCTAAGCAGACATAGATCAGATCTAAACCAGGTATTCTCAATTCAGGCTCCACAGCATATTAACAGCTGTAACAGTCCTGGTTTATCAACAGACCAAGAGCACAGGAACAACCCATTTACTTCTGCCTGCATAAGACCACTTAGATATGTTCTAAGGAAGTGTAAGGGGGACAAGTCTTACCTACTAAAGACTTCCTCCTCTGCTGTAGTTTCCAGTGAGCAAAATGCAACTACCAGTAATTTTCATCCATCTGGTCAACCATCAGGGAAGGCACAGACCTATCTACTAAATATTTCAAGCCACTGCAAAGATATGTTTATGTATCACTGGTTTACGTATGCCACTTAAAATACATACAATTTGGCATCTCAAATTTATGTTTAGCATCTTTAAACAGCTGCCAATTACAGCAGTTTATTACCAAGAAGTACAGTGCAGCCTTGTGATTTTTGAGTCACTCCAAATAATAGCGAGGTGGAGCAGCATATGAAATGAAGGCACACTGCAGCATCCCACATTATTTACAACTGTATAAATTCCTTTCCCTAAAAATCCCAAGATATTGTGCAGCATCTCAGTAAGTGTTACCATCACATACTTGTGCATTTGCCAGGCAGCATTTGTTTTTCTAAGAAAGCCTATCTGGATTTCTTTCTGAAAAGGTATTCTGCTGCACACACTGAGATAGATTAATACCTATATTCTGTATTTCCCTGAGGAAAAACAAACAAACAAAAACCCAAAACCCCAAAAAACCCCAAACCACTACATTAAAGTTACAGGTACCCTTAATACCCAAAATACTGTCTCAATTATTCTTATGACAAAGCAAAAGTACCTATAAGCCTTTCACAAACATTACTTTATGTATGCTCTCTACTCTTTTCTCTCTTCCTGAAAAGAGAAAGAAGTGGTAACTTCCAGGATACAGGAAATAATCCTGAAACTGTTCTACATATAAAAGGAAGTCTCACATAACTGGGGCTGTGCATGTGGTTTTCAAGCCTGTCATATAGCATTCCATGGACCCAGTCTCCTGCTTGCTTCAAAAAAGTTAAACATTCTAATGTATGAAGAAAAAAATAAACCGACTCAGTCACTGACACATGCAGGAGAGTTAGCTTGTCCGGATTAGTAACATGCTAAAAATCCTGACTTAGGGCTCATATATGGTTTCACTATAAGTTTTGCCTCTCCATCTTTTACTCTACAAATTCATGTAACTAGATTTCTGCTGAAGTCTGAGGAAAAAAGTCCCTAGTTACACATAACCCTGATTTTTCTTGTAATATCACCTTATAAGAGTCAGGAATATGACTAGCATTCAGCAGTTTCCATTTAATTTCATACTCACTAGCTCTTCAAGTCTGATACAAAGATCAAAGCAGTCTTAATATTTTATACTGTTCATACCTTAAGCTAGCAGAAAGTTTTCTGTAGTATCATTTAGTAAATACACATCATTAAAAAGTCATCTTCAGACTCTTAAAATGCTAGAGGTTTAATGGCTCCAAAACGCCTGAAAGAAGAAACCTGAAGCTGTAAGTTCACATATGTAACGTAATCTAATACACAAAGTGTTTTAGGGAGGTGCTTGATTAGAATTGTTGTAGTGATCCACTAAGAGTTGAAATCATTGCTTCAAGTCATTAATAACATTTTAAATTACTGACCAAATTCAACTGAATTCTTTAATTTCCGAGAACAATTCCAAGTTCTTAAATTACCTCTGAAGTCCAGTGTGGTCTACAATCTGCCAGGTGTTGCCCCAGCATGCTAGTTGAGCAGGTAAACTACAGTGATTTTGCAGACACTATCTCCTGTCCATCTAAAGATGGTCCTTTATCAAACAAGTTTCACATCTGATATAGTAATTTAACAACCTCCAGGAAACCACAGAGATGTTCTTTCAAGGGGAAAAGAATCAGGTACAGTGCTTTTGTACAAAAGATGGCTGAGAGCTCCTCAGAACTGCAACAACTGAAGGACTACAGTAAAAAAACCCAACCAACCAACCAAAAAAAAAAAAACCCACAAAAACTTAAAAGGGAACTTCTTCTATTTCTTTGTTTTCTTAGACCTCTGCCTGGAAAACATCTCTGTATCTGAGGAACAGCAGCCCAAGTTATGCATATATGTACTTGAAAGTCCATCCCTTTGGCTAACAAGAGAGGGAAGAATCAGATTAATCAGCTATAATAAAGAACAATTCCTGCAAATTCAGCTTATTTATGCACTAAATGTTTTTATTATTATTTCATTTTCAATAAAATATAACTCAGTCATTTCACTGCAGTTCAAGTGTCATCAGACTTTTGTGAAAAAGCAACCAGCACTGAAGGCGACATATGTTTACCATTACAGCTCTTCTCTATAAATTTTACTTTCCTATTCATTCCCTGAAACCTAGCTTCCTTAATGTTGCTTTTAGCCAACTTCCTCCTGGAAAGGAGCCAGGACCAGCATCTAAGCTACATTAGGACAAAAATAAAGAAACAGAAGTATATAAATACAATTAAATTTACTAAAAGCCTTTGGTTCATATTCTGGAAGCGAGACAACATTAAGTCATATATTTAAATGTTCAGTTAGTCTCAATTATAACAAATTATCGTAAACACAACTCTTTATTTTAGAAGTATACAAAATTTGCAAGGAATTAAACTGGTAAGCTTAAAGAGATGTATGAAACAAGACTTGATGGAGAAACCAAAGAACATAAGCACGACCTTATGAAATACGGTAACAACTGAAACGTTTGCTTACAATTCTGACAAGTAACTATTGAAACCCTGCCTTCAAGAATGTTACTCTTCTTTCCTCTAAATAATCAGCTAAAAGGTCATCATTCCATCAATTGCACTCACATACAAAAAAATCATAAACCAGTTTCTAAATGACTAACTGGTAACCAAGATTACTTGTGAGCTAGAAATTCGTTGCCACCTGCAGCTGCTGACAGAGAATAAGAAACACAAAACAGAAGTTTTATAAATAAGTGTAACCAGTTTAGTAATTTCCCCATAGGAAAACTGTCTAAGCTCTTCAGTAAGCAGCAAATTTAAACACAGAAGGATATATTAATAGTCAATTCTTTTTCTACAATCTGTACCAACATCACTGCCTGAATCCTACTGCAGGGTCAACACTTCCTAGGCCCTCCCAAAAACACCACTCCACAACTGTGTAAACTACCCAGAGTTGACAAGAAGTCAGACAATATTAAGAGTAATTAAGGAAAAGCTATGGCTCAGTATGTTACTTCTGCTGCTACCTTGTGAGAGAATATAGTCCCTGTGTATGCAAATACAAATACAAAAGATCACCACAACAGTGTATAAAATGGCCAAAGCAAGAGAAGAGCCCCTGAACTATTGTAAACCCACTACAAATTTATTTCAATCACTACCACTTGGAGAAGGAAAGAACGTACCTCAACTACAGACACTTCAGCAGACAAGACTACACTGAAAGCAAGACAATATTCATAATCTTTGAAAGGCTCAAAAGCTTATCAACAGATGGCATTGGTTGTTACAATATGGAAGACACAAGGCTTTAATTATGCTATTTACAAAATTAAGTAACAAACACTCGACGTCTCTAGATAATGTATCTAACAACTTGAAATTTCACACTCATCTAATATTTACTACCTGCCTTTTTA
This sequence comes from Ramphastos sulfuratus, assembly GCA_013399055.1. Lineage (NCBI taxonomy): Eukaryota > Metazoa > Chordata > Aves > Piciformes > Ramphastidae > Ramphastos > Ramphastos sulfuratus. The sequence goes on from WBNM01040372.1 coordinate 75,481, forward strand.
AAAAATTGTAACTATTTTTTACTGCACCCTGGGAAAATTTAAAAAAAAAAAAAAAAGGATTAAGACAATGCCACCAAGGCAAGTATAGGTTTGAAAACATAACACTAAAAAAGTCAGAATTTGTTGTCTGTATTGTTGTTCTTCTCACACTACCAGAAAAAAAAAATCTATTTTAAACTACACATTTAACATTTAAAATTATACTTAATTTGTTAAATTCTACTTTGTTTCTTCATTAAGCATTGGAAATGAGAAACTTTCTTTCTTCTACAAGAAAACAAACCAGGAAGAGTAAGAAAATGTAAATATTAAATATGCATGGACCAACAGCTGTTTTCCCTCTTCTGAATCACATGAAAACCTTGAATTACCCAAATATTCAATTTTTGTTCTCCCAAAAACGCTGACAGAGGCCTTCAACTCAAATTTTTATTACTTAATTTATCAATCCTACCCAGAGAATAAACTGACAGTAACTGTTTAGGCATGTTTCTTCCCCAACACCTTCTCTTCTTGGAAACTCTGAAAGGCTTTTATTGCATCTCTTCCTTTCTGTGAACCCCATTTCAGCCATTCAGATTTCAAACCACCTCCTCCTTACTTGTTCAAAAGCAATCAAACAACTCCATAGCAGACAAACATGGAGAGCAATGAAAAATAAAAAAACAACACAAACAAAAAACATGCATCAAAAAACACACACACACCAAAAAAAAAAAAAAAAAAAAAAAAAAAAAAAAAAAAAAAAATCACACAACACCAAAACCTACAGATATCCAAAAACAAGCAAGCTGTAGCTAACTCCTTAAGCCTCAGCCTGCAGCAGGCCAAGAAGAGATAGTGGGAAGAAGTATGGCTGTTGTATTGAAAATTTCTTCTTCAAACATCTGTTTCTCTTCGAGGTACTGTTGGGCTGAGTGGACATTTGGTCACAATCACTACAGTTGTTCTCATCCCAGTTTATCAAATTCAGGCAATGCTGATTCACAATACTGAGTGCTTTCCTCTGGATGACACCCTTCCTTTTCACTGGCCATCTCTATTTCCTCTCCTAATCTTTGCCTGAAAAAGAGGTTATAGTTGCATGTTTCAAAATCTTTTTAAGTGTAAATACAGAGCTGCACAGTCACGACCGAAGCAGAAACTGCACAAAAGAAGCAAAATAAATAGGCACATTTATACAAGCACTTTTTAATACTGTTCATCAAAAAGACAAACAAGATCCAGTTACCTCCTTCTTCAGACACGTGAAATAAAGCAAATAAATTTTAAAAAAGAAAAAAAGTTCCATATTTTTAAACAAATTTTTAAACAAACTTCTGGAGATAAACAAAACATATTGAATACCACCAGTTCTTCTCTGTATGAATCTGCCTTCTTTCTATATCTTTCATTTTACAGAATCACAGTATGTTAGGAGTTGGAAGGGACCTCGCAAGATCATCTAGTCCAACCCCCTTGATCTTTAGGGAAAAAAATAAAATCGTCCCTGGTTGACATGAAAGACTATGTTTTGATACAGTCAGTGCTAATTCTAGCTCCTGCTGGAAATTCAAAATGGTATGCCAGCTCCGCATTTGCGATAGAACTGCTCTGGTTAGCAAGGTTGAAAATCAGCAGGAATTATATGTAACTACAGAAAAATCACAATAGGAGTTAAAGCTAGAATACATAACAAGTACCTAGAACACTAGCATCGACTTTCTGCCCGTATTATATAATCGCGTTCATGCAGATGCAGCAGGAGGTGATAGCAACCAAGATCTCCGAAGTAGCATTTGAACATTATCTCTCTCCGGAACGACAGGCCCGTAGGTTCCTGGTTTAACACCGCATCCATCAAACCAAGGACGAAATCGCCCTCTGCAGACTGACCCGCTGAAGTCGTCCCCGAGCTGAGTGAGAGAGCCCCTCCCCACCACCATCCACAGCTGGGGCCACAGGGCATTTTCATCACGGAGCTGCCAACTACCCACTTGCGTTTCCACAACAGCCGAGCCGCCACCACAGCCTGAGGCACGAAGAGGTTGAAAAACGCCGGCCCCACAGTCCCCAAGCTATCGGCAGGGCCGCGCACCGTGGCCTCCCATCAGACCCATCCCGGGGCGCCGGAGGGGAGCTTTCCCTAGCCTGGCTGCGGCACGACGCCGCCAGCTCCACTGCCCTCCGCGGACAGGAGCGCTACGGGCCACACGGCCCGGGTGTGAGCGACTGGAGGTGCCCGCGGAGCGGCGACGCCCCACTACTGCCCAGTCCAGCCCACAGCCCGACGGGAGGTGGACGGGACGGCGCGGCCGGGGTCGCTGCGCCCCGCCTAGGCCCTGCCGCGCACCACAGCCGGTCCCTCAGCAAGCAGGAGCGCGGGCCCGGCCGCGCCTCACCTTGGAAGCGTTGCCCGCGGCAGGGAGGTGCGAGCATCGGCGTCCCCGCGCTGGCCCGCCACGGTCCTCCGCGGAGCCGCCCCCTGCCCCCGGTGGCTCGCCGCGCTCCGCCGGCCCCGGCAGCCGGGCCACGTCCCTGCCCGCGCCGCGCGCAGGCGCACTCCGCGCGCAGACGCCGCCGCGAGGGACAGCCCCGCGCCTCGCCGCGCGGAGTCCCGCCAGCCTGGGAAGGGCGCAGAGGGAAGCGGTGTTCCGGGCAGCCGGGGGCAATGCCTGTCGTCAGGAAAGCACAAGCCCTACTCTCAGCTGCTGCCAGAGCTCACTCGGCCCACGGTGGGTTCCGGGCTCTGTTCTGATAAGCGGCCCTTAAAACCCCGCAGGCGGCTTACGTGCTCCCGGCCTTCAGGTCCTCCCGTTACGTTATAGCGACTAACGGCAGAAGAGCCACAGCCATAATTCAAGTCCCCACTGCGCCCCGAGCTGTGCCGTCTCTGTGAACCCTGCGTACCTTCCCCACACTCCTGCCCTTGCACTCAGAGCAACGGCAGAGCAAAGCAGCTGCCGCATCGCTTCGACACGAGCAAGGGTGAGCAGCATCCGCTTCATTAAGAGCAGGGGGTTTTTTTGTGTTTTGTTTTGTTTGTTTGTTTGTTTGTTTTTTTGAGTGCTTAGGGATTTCCATCGTGTTGGAAATCGTTCTCCGGTTGCACCAAACAGCCTCAAGCTAGATGGGCCCTTCCTTACAAGCACCTGTTTAGACACTTTCCGACCAGATGCCGATTAGATGACGGAAACAGTTGAGAGATGTTCTGCCAGGCCATCAAATAATGAACCTACTTGCCATTCTCCATCTACAGCGAATAATAGAGACTCCCTAAACGAAACCATACTGAAGTTTTTGTTTGTAAAGATTCTAGTAAAAGCTTACTTTAACGACAGCAAAAAAAATATCCAACACTACCAGGCTATACCGTACATACTACCCTATAGCCAAGTATGTGAAGAATACACTCTTAAAATACAAGTACGCAACAAGAGGTTGTAGATGCATCTCCATCATTACCTTCTTTGCTACTGTAGCAAACGGCGGTAGAAAAAGTGCAACTGCTACTACTGACCACATAGGTCAGTGCAGTCACAGACAACAGCCTTACTGCCCTGATTGTCTGCAGGCAGACAGGGAGGGGCTCTGCTCACAGCTAGTGCTGTCAAAGTATTAGTTTCATTGGCCCAAGAGACTTCTTCGAACTTCAAGACACTGCTGTAAACGATGTGCATGATACCTTTTCTNCTTTAGGGAAAAAAATAAAATCGTCCCTGGTTGACATGAAAGACTATGTTTTGATACAGTCAGTGCTAATTCTAGCTCCTGCTGGAAATTCAAAATGGTATGCCAGCTCCGCATTTGCGATAGAACTGCTCTGGTTAGCAAGGTTGAAAATCAGCAGGAATTATATGTAACTACAGAAAAATCACAATAGGAGTTAAAGCTAGAATACATAACAAGTACCTAGAACACTAGCATCGACTTTCTGCCCGTATTATATAATCGCGTTCATGCAGATGCAGCAGGAGGTGATAGCAAACAAGATCTCCGAAGTAGCATTTGAACATTATCTCTCTCCGGAACGACAGGCCCGTAGGTTCCTGGTTTAACACCGCATCCATCAAACCAAGGACGAAATCGCCCTCTGCAGACTGACCCGCTGAAGTCGTCCCCGAGCTGAGTGAGAGAGCCCCTCCCCACCACCATCCACAGCTGGGGCCACAGGGCATTTTCATCACGGAGCTGCCAACTACCCACTTGCGTTTCCACAACAGCCGAGCCGCCACCACAGCCTGAGGCACGAAGAGGTTGAAAAACGCCGGCCCCACAGTCCCCAAGCTATCGGCAGGGCCGCGCACCGTGGCCTCCCATCAGACCCATCCCGGGGCGCCGGAGGGGAGCTTTCCCTAGCCTGGCTGCGGCACGACGCCGCCAGCTCCACTGCCCTCCGCGGACAGGAGCGCTACGGGCCACACGGCCCGGGTGTGAGCGACTGGAGGTGCCCGCGGAGCGGCGACGCCCCACTACTGCCCAGTCCAGCCCACAGCCCGACGGGAGGTGGACGGGACGGCGCGGCCGGGGTCGCTGCGCCCCGCCTAGGCCCTGCCGCGCACCACAGCCGGTCCCTCAGCAAGCAGGAGCGCGGGCCCGGCCGCGCCTCACCTTGGAAGCGTTGCCCGCGGCAGGGAGGTGCGAGCATCGGCGTCCCCGCGCTGGCCCGCCACGGTCCTCCGCGGAGCCGCCCCCTGCCCCCGGTGGCTCGCCGCGCTCCGCCGGCCCCGGCAGCCGGGCCACGTCCCTGCCCGCGCCGCGCGCAGGCGCACTCCGCGCGCAGACGCCGCCGCGAGGGACAGCCCCGCGCCTCGCCGCGCGGAGTCCCGCCAGCCTGGGAAGGGCGCAGAGGGAAGCGGTGTTCCGGGCAGCCGGGGGCAATGCCTGTCGTCAGGAAAGCACAAGCCCTACTCTCAGCTGCTGCCAGAGCTCACTCGGCCCACGGTGGGTTCCGGGCTCTGTTCTGATAAGCGGCCCTTAAAACCCCGCAGGCGGCTTACGTGCTCCCGGCCTTCAGGTCCTCCCGTTACGTTATAGCGACTAACGGCAGAAGAGCCACAGCCATAATTCAAGTCCCCACTGCGCCCCGAGCTGTGCCGTCTCTGTGAACCCTGCGTACCTTCCCCACACTCCTGCCCTTGCACTCAGAGCAACGGCAGAGCAAAGCAGCTGCCGCATCGCTTCGACACGAGCAAGGGTGAGCAGCATCCGCTTCATTAAGAGCAGGGGGTTTTTTTGTGTTTTGTTTTGTTTGTTTGTTTGTTTGTTTTTTTGAGTGCTTAGGGATTTCCATCGTGTTGGAAATCGTTCTCCGGTTGCACCAAACAGCCTCAAGCTAGATGGGCCCTTCCTTACAAGCACCTGTTTAGACACTTTCCGACCAGATGCCGATTAGATGACGGAAACAGTTGAGAGATGTTCTGCCAGGCCATCAAATAATGAACCTACTTGCCATTCTCCATCTACAGCGAATAATAGAGACTCCCTAAACGAAACCATACTGAAGTTTTTGTTTGTAAAGATTCTAGTAAAAGCTTACTTTAACGACAGCAAAAAAAATATCCAACACTACCAGGCTATACCGTACATACTACCCTATAGCCAAGTATGTGAAGAATACACTCTTAAAATACAAGTACGCAACAAGAGGTTGTAGATGCATCTCCATCATTACCTTCTTTGCTACTGTAGCAAACGGCGGTAGAAAAAGTGCAACTGCTACTACTGACCACATAGGTCAGTGCAGTCACAGACAACAGCCTTACTGCCCTGATTGTCTGCAGGCAGACAGGGAGGGGCTCTGCTCACAGCTAGTGCTGTCAAAGTATTAGTTTCATTGGCCCAAGAGACTTCTTCGAACTTCAAGACACTGCTGTAAACGATGTGCATGATACCTTTTCTACAAAACACACCTAAATAAAACCACTAAATACCAGAAACTGAAAAATAGCAATAGAGCAGAAAGCGCAAATACACTTTTTTACTATCAATAAGTGAAAAGTGCTTTATTCAAGCATTGAAAATAACTAGCTTTTGCCTCATTAAGTTCAGGACCTCTATGAATAGCAGTTACCCTTTCTACAAACTGAAGATGAAAGCAGAAATTTGCCTTGAATTTTCAGATGTTCCAGGGGTGGGGGTAATAAGCTCAGGGGGAGCCTTCTTGTTTTGCAGGGTGACAATAAACAAGAAAGCTTGTTGGAAGCATGTTGGAAGCCTGTGGCCAGTGGAGTTCCCCAGGAATCAATACTGGCTCCAGTTTTATTCAATATCTTTGTCAATTATCTGAATGAGGGGATCGAATGTACCCTCAACAAGTTCAACGATGATATGAAGCTGTGGGGGTGGACCGACACACTGGAAGGCTGTGCTCCCATCCAACGAGTACTGGACAGGCTGCCGAGCTGGACAAAGGCATCCTCCTGAGGTTCAACAAGGACAGATGCAGAATCCTGCA
>WBNM01040375.1:4500-38185 GCA_013399055.1 Ramphastos sulfuratus
TTGCTGCCTGCTGCTTGCTGCCTGCTGCTTGCTGCCTGCTGCATGCTGCTTCCTGCCTGCTGCCTGCTCCCTGCTGCTTCTTGCTTCCTACCTGCTGCTTGCTGCCTGCTGCTTCTTGCTTCCTGTCTGCTGCTTGCTGCCTGCTGCTTGCTGCTGCTGCCTGCTGCTTCTTGCTTCCTGTTTGCTGCCTCCTGCCTGCTGCCTGCTGCTTCCTACCTGCCGCCTGCTGCTTCCTGCCTGCTGCCTGCCACCTGCTGCCTGCTGCTTCTTGCTTCCTGTCTGCTGCCTGCTGCTTCCTGCCTGCTGCCTGCTTCCTGCTCCCTGCTGCCTGCTGCCATTGCTGAAACCTTGGCCCCTCTGAAGCCAAGGGGATTTCTGCCACTGCTTTCACTGGAGCCAGGATTCCACTGCATGTTGAGAGGATTATCTATTTTTTTTTTTGGCCTTTTACTGGCAGAAATGGAAGCCATGCAAATCCAACACAGTTAAACAAACATCCAGTGGGTTTGGACATGCAAATCCTCTTTGCATGCCTATTACAGGCAAACTGAGCTGGAACCTGCCTGTGCTCACTGTGAGCAGGCAGCAGCAGGATTCACATCAACAGGAGGCTGAGAGCCAGAGCTCCCCACAGGCCTGCAGGAAAGAAAGTTGCAGCCACAGCAATGATCAAAGCAAAGCTGTGGGGAGGGGAAGTGATTTTGTTTGGAAAATGGAGCAGCTGTCACTCTTAGTTCCACTCCTGTGCCCATGTGTTGGTCCTGACCAGCAGCAGGAGGAGGATACACCCAATCTGGTGCACTCTGGCATACAGCTGTGAGTACCCAGGTTAGAGAACCATGGAATGGGTTGGGTTGGAAGGGACCTCAAAGCTCAGCCAGTTCCAATCCCCTGCCATAGGCAGGAATACCTCCCACTAGTACAGGCCACTCAGGGCCTCATCCAGTCTGGTCCTGAACATCTCCAGGGTGGTTGTGGAGCACAGAAGCACCCAATGTGATCTTTGATCACATTCAGTGCTTCTGTGCTCCACAACCTCCCTGGGCAACCTGTGCCAGTGTCTCACCACCCTCACTGCAAACAACTTCCTCCTAACATCCAGTTTCAATCTCCCCTCTGCCACTTCAAACCCATTGCCCCTTGTCCTGGCATTGCAAGACCTTGTCAATAGTTCCTTTCCAGCCTTCCTGTAGCCCCCTTCAGATCCTTCAAGGCCACTCCTGGAAGCCTTCTCTTCTCCAGGCTGCAGAGCCCCAACTCTCTCAGCCTGTCCTCACAGTAGAGCTGCTGCAGCCCTCTGAGCATCTCCATGGCCTCCTCTGGACTGGCTCCAGCAGTTCCATGTCCTTCCTGTGCTGGGGGCTCCAGAGCTGCACACAGGTGTCTCTTTGTGACTGCTTGGCAGGTAGGAGAAGGGATGGCACCTCTGAAGTCTCCCTGGCACCCCTTGGTCTCTCCTTGGGCTGGTGATGGTTGGTTTCTCTGTGCCTCTGTCATGCAGTGCAGGCGCCAGGCGGCATTGGCAGCTGCAGCCTCCCTTTGTGCCTCCCAGCCTCCATGCCCTGGCAAGCTGTACACAGGCCAATGCAGGCTTCAGGAGCAGCTGTGGCACCCATAAACCTGGTCTTGCTGCTTCTGCAGGTGCTTCTGCCCCCAGCCTTCCCACTCCTGCTCCATTCACACCAGCCCCTACTGCTGTTCTCCGCATGTCCATGCAGGCTCCAGACTCTGTTTGCAACTTTGCCAAGGGCTATGCAAACCTGAGCTGTTTGGGAACCAATGCAGCTCCCTTCTGACTCGTTTTGCTCTGCAGGTGTCTCTGTTCTGGTGCTAAGATCAACTTTCCTTGTGTGGAAGAAGATCCATTTTGTACTGGGTAGCTATCCAGAGTGCAAAGCTCCCCTGGCCCAGGCCTGTGTTCCTGTGCATGTTTATTCCCTGTGTGACATCATCTGGGAAGGCCTTGGCAAAACATATTTTTGCAGTTTATGGCAAAAAGAATGATCTTTTTCAGCTTCAGTCATAGAATGCTTTGGGTTGGAAGGGATCTTAGTTCCCTAGTTCCAGCCCCTGCCATGCCCAGGGACACCTCCCACCAGCCCAGGTTGCTCAAAGCCTCATCCAGCCTGGCCTTGAACACCTCCAGACAAGGGCATCCACAGCCTCCCTGGGCAGCCTGTGCCAGTGTCTCATCATCCACTCTCTAAAGAATTTCTTTAGAGAGTGTCTCACCTCCACTCTCACTCTCCCCTCTCCCAGCTCAAAGCCATTCTCCCTCATCCTGGCCCTCCCAGCCCTTGGCAAAAGTCCCTCCCCAGCTCTCCTGCAGCCCCTTCAGGTACTGGAAGGCTGCTCTAAAGTCTTCCTGGAGTCTTCTCCAGGCTGAACATCCTCAAATCTCTCAGCCTGTCCCTATAGGGGAGGTTCTCCAGCCTCTGATCATCTTCATGGCCTCCTCTGGACCTTCTCCAGCAGCTCCAGGCCCTTCTTGTGCTGGGGGCCCCAGAGCTGGAGGCAGTGCTGCAGGTGAGGTCTGAGCAGAGCAGAGCAGAGGAGCAGAATCCCCTCCCTGTGCTGCTGGTCACAGCCAAGTGTTTGGCTGTGTAAGAGACATCTATTTGATGCCCCTCTGGCTGCTAAGTCTTCTACGACAAGTTAAAGACATTGCTTGGGGACAAACTGCAGATGTCCCATGCTTTAAAAGAGGATCTCAGCTGCAGGAATAAGACAGTGAGGAGGTTCCCTGAATCTGCTGTCTCAGTGTAGTTTTTGCATCAGTTGCATGTGAAGAGCTCTGTAAAGCTGAGAGCAAAGCAGAGCTTTCTATTGCACCACCGAACAGTCCTGAGAACTAAGGCAGGAGCAACCTTTCATTCACTAAACGCAGACCCAGAGGAAGGCTCTGACTGCTTTTAGTCTACACATTTTTCCTCATTAAGCTCTGTAGTGCACACTAAACCTCTGCTGCACTGCCAGGCATGGTAAGCCCCCAGTCCCCACACAGTGAGCATGGGGAGGAAAACAACACAGCAGAGCTGAGGAGGGGAGAGTGCCTCAGGCAGACACAGAAGAGTTCAGTGCTCTCTCAGCACAGCAGCCTGCATGGAGATGGCAGCATGCAGGATTTCTTGGCTCTTCTCCCCTCTTAGGGCACCTGCATGAGCTCCTTCCAGTCACAAGAGCAGAGAGGACAGGATTTAATGAAAGCATGGTAGGGAAAGAACACAAAAGCAAAGCAAGAGGCAGCCAAGATCAGCTCTGATGGTTAATTTCAGCGAGCTGGCCAAGTTAGGTGCACAGCGCTGGAATGAAGGAGTCAAGGTCAGAGAAGCAGCAAAGCTGTTGGAGGCAGCAGCAGCTCAGCAGCCCAGCAGGTGTGCACAGGCAGCAGCACCGCAGGGCAGGAGCCTGCAGCCTGCGCAGAGCCCACTGACACCTGCAGGATCCTCACATGCTCAGTGGCTGCCCCTGCACCCTGCCTGTGAGGGCCAGAGGCTCCGTGGGCTCCTCTGGCTTTATTAGCAGGCACAAGGCGTGGTGACTGCTGCTGGATGTGCCAAGTGGGGCTCAGCCCTCAGGCCACTTGCAGAGTGATCTGTGGGTGAGTGCTCTCCAGAAATTAGGAGGTCCATATGGAAACATTTTATTTATTGATCTGACTACGGCTTGGCTGAACTTTGTCAGCTCTGGGCCTGAAGAGGTGCAGAGAGCCACAGCTGCCCTACCTTTATGCCATCTGGCACTGCTGCCCTGCAGAGGTGGGAGAGGAGGGATAGAGGGAGCTGCGGCAGCAGAAATCCTTGGAGGATGCCGATCCCTGCTCACAGGAGAGGCAGTGCATTGAATCACCAAGTCCTGGAGGGGAATCCCAGAGGGATGCAATTCCCCCCAAACCAGAATCCCATCACAGCTGCGAGGAGAGCTCAGCTGCACCTCCTGGCAGATCTGCTTCACCAAGGCTGCCTCCCTGCTGGCAGCAGCCCAGAGTCATTCTGCTGGCCTGGCAGGTAGCAGAGAGGAACAGGAAGCTGAGCACTGGCAGGGCACAAGCGCTGTGTGATTCCTGATGTGCTGCTGGGAAGCTCTTTCCCTCTGTGAGCAGCAAACTGCCCTCACCACAGGTGTGCAGAGTTCGTCCTCCCCTCGCTGAGCTGCCACCCGATGACAGGCTTGAGAGCATTGGGCCCCTTCAGCCTGGGGAAGAGAAGGCTCCAGGGAGCACTTGAGCTGCATTTCAGCATCTCCACTGAAATGGTCAGGGGACCTCCAGGCAGGCTGGGGAGGGACTGTTCAGAAGGGCCTGTGGGGACAGGACAAGGGCAATGGTTTGAAAACGGGAGAGGGGAGATCTAGGTTGGACATCAGGAGGAAGCTCTGCACATTAAGGGTGGGGAGAGGCTGGCACAGGCTGCCGAGGGCTATGGTCAAGACTCCACCCCTGGAGACATTCAAGAGCAAACTTGCTGTGGCCCTGGGCAGCCTGTTCTAGTCAGAGGTGTCCCTGTGGACTGCAGGGGGTTGGACAAGATGAGCTTTGAGGGTCCCTTCCAACTCAGTGCAGTCTGTGACTGTGTCCTGGGTGGGAGGAGAACACCAAGTCTAAGGATCACCTGCAGAGGGTGGCCAAGACAGCTGTGTCTGAGCCTGGCTGAAGAACACGCTGAGGAGTCTTTTGCATCTGTGGGAACTTGGCTGGCCCGGGAAGGCTCTTGTGATGTTTCTGCCATTGTTCCACAGCCTCCTGTCTGATGTCTCAGAGACCACACATTAAGGAGTGCTAGGGGTAGGACTTTCCTAATAGCAGGACTTTAAACATGAAATCCCTTCTGCTCCTCTGGTCTTCTTCCCACGAGCAGTGTTAGACTGCCAGCAGAGAAAGATTTTTCATATGGGAGCACATTTACCTTGCATCATCCTGTGTGCCCACATGCTGGAAGGGGAAGCCTGCCAGGGTACGTGAGGAGGCCACAAATTACTGTGAAGTGAACTCAGGGCAGAGCTGTGTCCTGCTGCTAACGGCAGTGCCCTTCCGCTTTCCCTTCATGGGAGGTGGCTCACCTGTGGGCATGCCTGGGGAACATGCCTTCTGCTGGCCTTAGGGCAGGAGCCCACCCCAAAGGACTGCACAGTAAGGTCATGGCTGCCAGAATTTCCTTCTGGGTTCTGAGGCTCACCACAGTGAGGGATGAAGAAACAGGCGAAGAAGCAGTGAAATGCCACGGGACAAGTGAGGAGCTGTGCCCTTCACTGCTAGGGGAGTGAGCACAGCACCACCACACTGCTGCAGGGCTCCCTGGCTGAGGGGTGGTTGGTAACATTGTCAGATGGAGACAAAGCCAGATGGCTCCACTTCGAGGTGTTGTAGGGTGTGCTTTTTCCACTGTGCCTAACAAAAAAACGTTTATGAAGCAAAAAGAAAAAAACTAACCCTTCTTGGATTATGTAACTTAATTCAGCCTCCAGGAAGAGGGAAATGTATTGCTTAAGACAAACATTGGATTAAGTGGCCAGGATGACCCTGGTAGCTTGGTGCCAGTATGTGCACTGCAGGGCACTGTGGGGCACTGACGGGTACTGTGGGGCACTGTGGGGAACTGAGGAGCACTGTGGGGCACTGAGGGGCACTGTGGGGAACTGAGGGGCACTGTGGGGCACTGCAGGGCACTGAGGGAGCACTGTGGGGAACTGAGGGGCACTGTGGGGCACTGTGGGGGACTGAGGGGCACTGTGGGGCACTGCGGGGCACTGAGGGGCTGCTGACCTGCCCGCAGCAGCGAGAGGCAGTTTGGGCATCGGAGTCATCTGAAGATGCACTCTGCTGGAGATGTCCAAGGGCTGGAGCCAGCACCTCTGCTGCTGAGGCTTTCCTGCCAGCCCCCGCAGGCAGTGCACAGGTGAGGTCCATGGGCAGCAGTGCTGCTGGGCAGCAGAGGAGGAGAGTGAGGCAGGGAGGAGCTGTGCCTCCTGCAGTCTGGTGGCGACAGGGCCAGGAGCAAACCCAGACCTCCTGTGACCTCCCCACTGGGCACCTTCCTGTGCTCCTGTGAAAATGCTGACAGCTTACTGCAGAGGAAAAGCTACAAACATTCCACATTCTCTTGTCAATAAAAGACTTTGTCATCTGATACAGGAGCTCCTTTAATTACTGTGGCAGGCAACTCCACGCAGGAGCTGGCAGAGGGCAGATTTGTTAGCAGCATTTGCCAGTGACCTCTCCAGGGGCAGCACTGGAGGCCAAGGAATATATTAATGACAAACTTCTTTGGCAGTGGTATTGATCCAGTAAGAACTGACCCAAGTTTTCATGCACTACCTGAATCAACACCAGAACCTGCTCCAGCTCCTGTTTGTCTGGAGTTTGGGTTCAGACAGGAACAGATTGGCACAAATGGCACCAGGTTAGGTGGCAGCGTTGATCTGCTGCCTCAGCAGCAGGGTGGGGAGGCTCTGCTCCAGGCACTCTTAGGTGCCACCACTACTCAGGCTTTACATCCAGGAGCAGCGGGGCTGTTGGGCTGTGAGTCCCTGTGTGACCCCAGCCTGCCCTGCAAGGGTCTGGAAGAGCAGTGATGCAGCACCCTCAGGCTGTCCACTCCAGGCTTGTAGCCCTGGTTTCATGGCTCCTTCTTCCCTTGGTAACACAGGGTGCTGGGAATATGCAGGTGGTGCTAGGAATATGCAGGTGGTCCAGTGAGCTCATGAAACTCTTGAACTCTGACATCACACTGGCTCCAGTGTCGTTCTTAAGTGCTGCCATGGTGGCTCTGGACGTGGCCCACGTGTCCTTTCCTGGCATGATCTGCAAGGGTAGAGTTTTAGAACCAACTTTATATGTCCCAAAGAAGCTGCCGAGGCCACACAAGCTGAAGAGCCTCAGCTTTAAATAGCTGATCCTGGTAAAGCCTGAGAGCCCTTGCAGGTGTCAGTGTGAGCGCAGCACTGTCCCTTCAGCAGCAGAGTTTGGCTGCTGCCTTTGCCGAGCTGACAGCGAGCAGCAACTCAGCTCAGCTGTATCATATAGCAGGGTCAAGCAATCTATAGAGGGTCACAGTGGCTACTCCTCTTAAACAGCAATGGAATTTTTCAATATCCTTGAAGCAAATCCCTTTTGCCAAACAGTGAATGATAGTATGACAGCATGTCCAACAGGGGGTTGTTCTGAGGTGATTTACTTACAGCTGGACGACTCTGCTGGCTCTCAGAGAGGCCAGTCAGCAAGAGCAGTGTTGTGAGAGAGCAGCAGGATGGCCACTGCTTCAGAATCCAAGGAATGCAGCTTTCATAAATTCCACGTCCTGGTGAGATGCCTTAGCACTCACTGCTTAGCTCTTTAAAGCTTGTGGGGGAGGCTGTTTCACACGCAGCTCCACTTTACAGGGATGCTATTGCATGAAGAAAAAGCAAGTAATGGTTTCTCCATGTTCAGCCTCATCAGATGGACATCATCTTCCCTGTGTGAGCAAAGTCTGCCCTTGCCTCTGTCCCTTTGACACCTCTTGGGCAGGACAGGGAACTGGCTGGGAGCAGCTGCCAGGAGTGGCATTTCTGAACACAAAGAGGCAATTAGGCTATCTGCAGGCCTGATTTGCTTCATGACACCATCAGCATTTCTCATGCTGCAGTTTATACTCTTCTTTGACACTGCTGTTTCTTAATAAGCGTTGCTTGTGAATTCTTGCTGGAGTGTTGGCTTGTTCCTGAGCTGAAGGCAGAAGGGAGAGCTCTGCTAGGTGTGGGAAGGCAGTTTTTAAGTAGATATTCCTCTCGAGGTATGTTTTCAATAAAATCTTAACCACCTTCCTAAAGTGCCATGGTTTTGGTGTCCTTCCTGGAGGCAGCGCAGGGTAGTGCCTGCTTTTAACAGGGACAGCAGAGGGGCAGGCTCAAAAATGAGTGTCTGGACAAGCTCTGTGTGTAGGTTTTGGGGCTGCCCTTTGGTTTAGCCCAAGTGGACAGAGTAAGGATGAAGCAGACAGAGCAGCACCAGGCAGCAAAGCAGAGACCTGCTGGAGCAGAGCATCTGAAGGGCCAAGACGGCAGCGCCTTGGATGCTTCCTCGCCTGGGCTGCAGCTCAGGCCAAGCAAACTCAGCACTGCTTCTGCTGCAGCCTCCAAGGCAGTGGTCTGGGCAGGGTCAGTCCTCTGAGGGAGTTCCAGCAAGACCCCTGCCGACCTCTAGTCGCACAGGAGCAGTTGTTCTGCTATGCCCCTGTTCCCCGTGCCAGCCCTGCTCCCCGTGCCAGCCTCGCTCCTCCTGCCTGCCCTTTGGGACCATCTCTGGGCTCTCTTCTGTGTGTGGCAGCCCTGCAAACCCCTCAGCACTGTTGCTCCACGTCATGTATTTGCACAAAACAGCTAAAGATGTGGCTGTAAAATGGTTGCATGAGTGGGGGCAAGGTATAGAGCCTTGCAGAGATGCCAGCTCTGAAGGGGGAGGTTGTCGAAGAAATGGTTTCACACTGCTTGGCTGAGACGTTGGCTCTCTGTCCTACCACTCTCCCTGCCTGTGCTGTGTCTTTCCTTTTCTCCACAGAGTAAGGAGTCTGCATGCATTGGCTAAGAGGTTGCCAATGAAAGCAATGTGCTGGGAGTTGCCACACTCAGCTTAATTAAAAATGGTCCTGGAAATCCTGACTCTCTTTACATCCTCCCAAAGAGTTCACCTTGCTCTTCTCACAATTGACCTGAGACTTAAAAGCAGATTTCAGCATCTTTTTTTTGTATGTCTGGCAGAACTCAGAGATGAGTTGAGATGAGTTCTGTGAGGTGCCACATTCCTTCCCTCACTGCACTCATTACCATCAGCAGGGACTGGGCTGTGGATGGACAAGAGCAGATAATTAAATATCAGCCAGTGGTGCTCCATGTGAGGTGTATCAGGAAAGGAGGCAAAATAGGGAGAGGAAATCAGAAGCTTTCCATGCATGCTACAAGATGCACTCCAAGCTCTTCCGAAAGTGAAAAGGGCTCAGTGAGAAAGACCAGATCCAGATTCTCTTACAGAGTCACAGATCCATGTTTACTTGGTAAGTCTTGCTCAAACCTTACAGACATTTGTGCACTCCCTGTTCACAGAATGATGTGGAAGAGATGCCAGAAGCAGTCTTGAGGGAGGAAAAAAACAGTGAGCTCAGGGAGCAGGCTTCAGCTCCGGCTGATAACCACAGGACCTGCAGAGGGACAAAGCTCCAGTGCCAGGACAGCTCCACCACGGAGGAGATACCAAGAAGAGGGTAGGAAACAACCCCCTCGGAGTGTTGCTGGTTTATGGAGTGGCATAAACGGTGCCAATTGTAGCACAAACACAGACACACAGATACAGACACACACATACACACAGAGACACACTTACACACACACTCACATACAGACACACACACTCACACGCACTCACACTCTCTCACACACACACTCTCGTGCGCACACACACACACACACTCTCACACACACACACACACTCACACACACACACATTCACACACACTCACACACACACTCACACTCACACACTCATACAAACACTCAGACCCCTTTGCTCCTTTCACTCCTGTATTCTGTTGGTATCCTCAGTCCTTCAGCGCTCTGTAAAGACCTGCAAGTGGCTGTTGCATCCCACAGGGTTCGGGGTGCAGCCTTCAGTGCTGCATAGCTGCACCAAGGGCCCTGCAGCCCGCGGCAGGCAGGATGGGCCCCCGGCAGCTGCTCCTACCCCACGGCCACGCGCAGCAGCTGGCACCTGCGGCTGGAGCCCTGCAGGAGAAGGGGCACCAGGACTTAGCCTTCCTTCAGGACAGCAGCAGCTTGCTGGTGTAGCAGCTCTGCACTCCCTTGTGTACGAGAAGGGGCACAATGCATCCAGCAGCAAGGAGAGCAAGAGCTGTGCTTTGCTGGGTTCCATCGAGTAGCCCTTCCCTGGTCCCTTCGTTGTGCAACTTGAAAACTGCCTGTCAGCAGCCTTTATTTATGGCAAGGCACAGACTCAGAATCGGGAAGCCAAACCCAGCTGCCCTGATGTCATTCTCCACCCAGGCTATTTTACTCCCTACATGATTGGTGCAGCCTGTTGACAGGACAGTTTGTGTCTTTCAGCACTCTTCTTTGCTGGACTTGGTAAAGCAGTTCACCAGTTGCAGTCAGATTTGGCAGAAGGGCTCAGGGCTGTTGAATGCCCAAACATTTGGTTAACAACTTGTCCCTGTAGAGAAAGAACAGCCCCAAACCAGGAGAAACAGGAGCCCAACACCCTGGTTCTCTTTTGGCTTGGAACTCTGCCTTGGATGACTCCATTGCCAGGAGCCAGGGAGGAGGTTTGGCTTCCCGGGGCAAGGGGAGTCCCCTGCACGGTGCCTTTGGGGGCTCTTGCTGAGCACTGAAGATGCTCTGTCTCTGCCTAAGTGCTGGAAGAGCCCCAGAGCCCTCCTCTCACCACCTGAGGGATGCCTTCTTCCACAGCAGCTCTCTCAACTCACTTCTGTGATCTTCTGTGAGATGTAGACAGAGCTCAGCCTTTGCTTCGTCTGGACCTGACCCATGCCACATGCCACATGCACCACAGCTGCCACGCAGGCATGGCCCAGCCAGCCACAGCTTCTGCTGCCCACAGCAGTCAGAGGCATGGGGAAGGTGAGAGGAGCTGAGGGCGTGGGGTGGAGCAGTGCCCATGAAGGGACAAGGAAGAAATGGGACCTTCGCCGAGGACGTAGAGGCTACAGGGTGCAAGTTTGTGTAAGCCGCTTCTGTTGCAGGGCTCCTGGGCTCAGCACCGTCTTGCACACAGCTGTCTGAGGGCTGGGAAGGGGCCAGACACAGGGCAGGACTGGAAATACCTCACCACATTCTGCAGGGTTTTGGCTCAGACAAAGTGCTGTGAGATAAAGCACACCTCAGGCTGTAGCTTGCAATGACACAGAGCTTTTGGCTTTGTAAAAGACTATGACGAACCTTAAAGGTGGAAAGAGAAATAGGAAGGGTCTGGAAACATGTCAATAGCAGAGGTGACTGCATTCCTGATAATAAACCAAGGGGCTCTGTTTTAAGCTATGGGATGGCCAGGCACAAAAGGAACACAAGTGGAATTTTCTGCCTGCAGAGCAGTGCAAAGAGCATGCAGGAGAACAAGCGAAGGGAGGGGGTGACAAGGGCTTTGGGAAAGGTGTGGTGTGCAGGTAGGGGCTGCAGCAGTGTGGAACTGATCTAGAGGCTCCGAGAGGGCACACTTAATTAGAAAGGACTCTCAGTTTCCTCATGTCCCAAAATGTCTCTCCTTTGTTCTTAGCAGCTCAGCAGGGGTGATATGATACAATTACTCATTAGCTAAAGGAATTTAAACTCTTTACCCTAAAAAGAGGCCAAACTTGTCACTCAAACTCAGTCCTGCACCTTTCCTGATCCTGGCTGACACTTACCCAAGGATCACAGAGCTGGGTGGTGGTTGTTGTTGTTGTGAGTGCCCAGGGTTTGAGACAGGGAGTCTGCTCCTGCTCTCCTGTGCTGCTCTGCAGCTGTCCTGCACACACCAGTTCTGCACACACCATCTTCTCTCCCAGGAGACTGGGAGAGGGCACCAAGCCCCTGCCCCCCAGCAAATGCACCAGCTGCAGCCTCTCCTTTGCACTAGCTGTGAGTGCAGGCACCATGGCTGATACTCTGGGCTAAGAGGCAGACGGTGAGGTGAGGTCCCTTCAGAGCTCCATGGCTGCAGGAGTGGTTTCTCTTTGGCACTGCCATCCTGCTGTTGCTGTAGTTTTGGTGACTTAAGGGCACAAGCAAGGCACTGTTTGTTATTGAATGGCTTCACTGGGAAAAGGGGCAAAGCTTTGAGATTTGTGTCCTGCTTTTTTCCCTTGCGGCACCTAGGCCCATAAAGGATCTTTCCTCCCTCTGCACATCTCACTTTCCTGGTGAAATCTCTACAGACCAAGCCCAGCACTGGTGTACAGCAGTCAACACTATCCTCATGTGCTGCTCCTTTCAGTACTCCATAAATAAAGAGATCAAGTTAAAATACATCAAAGGCATTTGGGACAAACCCTTCAGATTAACCAGGAACACGTGGAGCTCAGATATCTTTATTTGAATAAAGAACATGGAAAAACTAACAAAGTGTCCTGGAGCAGCTGATCTGCTGAGAAAGGCTCTGAAATGTTCACTTTCTTTCTCTTTCCATTTCTGTTGCTTAAAGGATTTTTTGCACTGCTGCTGAGCATGTGCTGGGCAAGCACCAGCACTTGAACCTCTTCTTGGCAAGTAACTTTGATTCCTACATTTACTGTTTGCTTTGCCAGGAGAGTGGCTGCTTCTGCAGGGGCTGCTTGGAACAGCAGCAAAGCAAAGAGATCCTGCTCACTTCTGCCCACATGTATGGAGCTAACAGCTAACAGGCACCAAAGCAGCTTTGACATGTTTGGTGGGTAAGAAGGAACAGCAAAATCCCACAAAATTCCCAGGAAGAGACTGAAAGGAAGTGAAATTATGCAGGAACACCCCCCAGCAGGTGACCAAACCCAAGAGAAGCATCTTGGCTTGCTTTGGGAGACCGCTCCTCAGGATGAAGCACTCCTGCGGGTCATCCTCTCAAGCCAAGGTTTCTCCCCAAGGCTTGGCTCTGCCTTTGCTTTCCTCAGTGCAGCTGTCCAGCAGGAGCAGGGAGCTTGCACTTGGCATTGGTGAGGCCACACCTCGAGTGCTGTGCTCAGTTGAGTGCTGTGTTCTGCAGAGATCTCAAGGTCCTGGAGTGCAGAGCAGGACAAGGAAGGTGAAGGGCCTGGAGAATAAATCTCTTGAGGAGCTACTGAAGGAGCTGTTTGGAGAGGAGGAGACTGAGGCAAGACCTCATGGCTCTCTACAGCTACCTGAAAGGAGGCTGTGGAGAGGTTGGTGCTGGTCTCACAGGCAATTAGTGATAGAACAAGAGGGAATGGCCTCAAGCTGCATCAAGGACGTCAGGGAACACTTTTCCCAGCAGGACTGGTCAGATACTGGCACAAGCTGCCCAGGGAGGTGGTGGAGTCACCAACCCTGGGGGTATTTGAAGGTTGTTTAGATGCGGTGCTTGGGGATATGAACTCTGCAGAGTAGGGTTCATGGTTGGACTTGATGGTCCCAGAGCTCTTTTCCAAGCTGAATGTTTCTGCAGTTCTATGATCCAAGGACTGAACTGACCACCTCTGTTCTCCCAAGGGCCCCTCGGTGGGCAGGAGGGCTGTTCCCCTGAGGAAGGGCTTGGCTTTCAGCCAGCAAACCACTGCTCTGCCGGATTCTAGCAGGTTGCTTCGGGGCAGCCCTGTGGTTTCAGATGATTTCCACAGCAATCTCCAGCAGGACGCT
The DNA here is from genome assembly GCA_013399055.1 of Ramphastos sulfuratus. Classification (NCBI taxonomy): domain Eukaryota; kingdom Metazoa; phylum Chordata; class Aves; order Piciformes; family Ramphastidae; genus Ramphastos; species Ramphastos sulfuratus. The sequence goes on from WBNM01040375.1 coordinate 17,827, forward strand.
CCCCAGAGAGTGGACTGATAATGTTCTTTGCTCGATGTATCAGCACCCGTGGCTGAGCCTGAAGGACAGGCACTTCCCACCCCTGAGTGCTGCCTTTTGTCCAGCTGCCTGCAGAGGCATAGGGGTTTAGCTCCCCCCTGATTTCCCTGCGAGGCTGCTCTTGTTAGAGAGTTTCCAGCTGGGTGTGTTACCTCCACCATCCAAACAGACAGCAAGAAAGTATCTTCAGGAAACACGATGAAGCAAGCAATGAAGCAGTAGCCTTGACCTTGGAGTTGAGAGGTGACCATGAGCAGAAACACCTTTAGTCCTGGCACCTTGGGCAGTGAAAGGTTTCCTGCTCTGGCAGAAGCTCAGATTAAGTGTGGGGGTTGTGTGCTGAGCAGTTGCTGCTGTATTGCAGTCAACCTGCAGGCAAAGCAGAGCAGGGCTCTGCAAATCCTCTGGGATACCTGCAGAAGAGCTAATAAGAAACCTGACAGCCCAGGGAATGCCTCTGTGCTTCTGCAGTGCAAGCTTGGTATCCTATCAGACAGAAGGAGGCTTTTGCCTCCAAAAGGCACTCACTGAGGGATATATTCCTCCAGCCTGGACTCACATTTGGCTGTTCAGTGTTTTGTTTGTGTAAAGATTAAATACAAATAAAATGCAGCAGGATACACCCTCTAGAAAGAGCTCTTGAGGCATAAAAAACATCTCTCTTTGCGTGGTTGTATCAGCAGTATGCAGCTGCTGCAGTGCTCTGGCATCATCAGGGAAGCATCTAGAGGCAGGATGGTGAATCCTCCACAGTGAGCAGGGGGGGACCCCAGACGAGACACAGAGTCACAGCATGGGCTGGGCTGGAAGGGAGCTCCAAAGCTCATCCAGTCAAACCCATCCAGGGCTAGAGCAGGTTGCCCACAACCTTGTCCAGCCTCACCTTCAATATCTCTAGGGATGGACCTCAGCCACCTCCCTGGGCAACCTGTTGCAGTGTTCCAGCACCCTCCTGGTGCAGAACTTGTTCCTAACACCCAAATCTCATTTCAAACCATTGCCCTCATCCTGTCCCTGTGTAGTAAGTTTGAACTGGGCTGAGCTGGGGTTAATTCTCCTCATGCTGTGTTTCTCTAATGCTGTGTTCTGCAGTGCTGTAGCTGAGTGTTGCTGGTGCAGCAGTGCTGTGGCTGCTGCTGAGCTCAGCACGCAGGCTGGGGCTTCTTTTCCAGCATCTCCCTGCCCCGGGATGCTGAGAGGACCCAGCCGAGGCAGCTGATCCGGAGCAGCCAGAGGGCTGTTCCATGCTGTATGAGGTCAGGAAGGGTTGTCCATGGGCTCTGCTCTCTGGCAGTGCCCTCCGAGCACAGAGCTCTGCTGCCTGGGGCCGCACTCAGCTGCTGGTGGGCAGCAGAGCCTCACAGTTCTCTGTGCCTTGCTGCTCTGCTTGCTGTTGTTATTAAACTGCTTCTGTCTCACAAGTCCCTTCTGTTGTATTTGCCCCTCTCTGTTTAAGAGGGGCAGTGATAGAGTGGCTTTGGTGGGCATTTGGCTCCCAGCTGGGGCAAACCCACCTCAGCCTGCAGGCCTTCGGGAGCAGTCCCTCTGCAACCTGTGTGCATCCCCTTCAGGTATTGGCAGGCAGCCTCCTCCTCTCCAGGCTGCACACCCCCAGATCCCCCAGCCTGTACCCACAGCAGAGCTGCTCTAAGCCCATGAGTATGCCCTCCTCTGGACCCTCTCCATCAGGTCCAAGTCCTTCCTGTTTTGAGGGCTCCAGAGCTGGACACAGACCTCCACAGAGCCAAGCAGAATGTCTCTACCCGTGCAGTGGTGCTTGGCCAAAACTCCTTCTCCTTTCTGAAGCCAGACTGCCCCAACCCAAACCAGTCTGAGTCATGGATGGAGCACAGTGTGATGCCTCCTGCAGTGGGTGGTGCAGGCCAGTGTGCTGCCACCATAAGTGCCCTAAGAGGTAGGAGATCTCACAAGCACTTCTCCCAGCCTCAGAATTTCTCCAGGGAAGCCTCCATCTCCAAACAGTCCCATCCTTGCTTTTGGAACATGCTCAGCACAGCTTCTTTGGGCTTGGAGGGATTAGCTGCAGCCTCAGTGTGAATGGTCCTGCAGGATGAGCTACAACAAATCTCGGGAAAAAATTCTGCCTGCTGAGGCTGGGAGAGTCTCTTGCAAGGTGGGCAGTGACCACCATAGCTGCACAGATGGATTCCTACACAGCTGCACAGCTGGATTCCTGAGACAGCTGCCTCCAGCTGCACGGGCAAAGAGAGCTTCTATGCCGACAGACGTGGCAGCTGGGGGTAAACCATGACTGTCAGTGAGCCTCTTCTGTTCTACCAAGTTTCTTGGCTGCTTGGAAAACAATAAATAAGAAGTGAAGGAACAAGACCTTGGAGGGCCCAGCTGAAAAGTAAGAGAGGGAAAAATGATGTGCTAAGGACACAGAATTGGTGTGTCTGGAACTTCCAGATGATGTGGGTAAGTGCTGGGAGTTGTTGACAACATTTTTCTGCTTTATCCATGACATGAAAAATCTCTTTTCTGGTCTCATGGCAAGAACAACCCCCCCAGGCCTGTGCTCAGCAGCAAATGCTTTCCAATTGCAGGCAAACAACACCAGCATAAAATGAGTTCTGTTTGGGGTGTGATGCAAAAAGCAACTGTTCTGAGGGCACCACTCAGCTGCTCCTGCTTGACTGGTAGACATTTCTTGTTGATATTGACTGCTGCTGAAGTAGGCAGGTTCTAAGAAGAGGGACCTGGGGGTCCTGGTGGACAGAAGGATGCCCAAGAGCCAGCAATGTGCCCTTGTGGGCAAGAAGGCCAAGGGCATCCTGAGATGGATTAGAAGGGCTGTGGTGAGTAGGTCAGAGACGTTCTTCTGCCCCTCTGCTCTGCCCTGCTGAGGCCACATCTGGAATATTGTGTCCAGTTCTGTTCCTCACAGCCCAGCCCAGAGCCTCCAAGCTGCTGCAGGCAGTGAACATCTCCTGTGAGGCCAGGCTGAGGCAGCTGGGGCTGGCAGCTGGCAGCAGAGGAGCCTGAGGGCTGCCCTCAGTGCTGTGCTAAAGATGTGCAGGGCAGTGCGGGCAGGACACAGCCAGCATCTGCTCAGGGGTGGCCAAGGGCAGCACAAGGGGCACTGGGGTCAAGCTGGAGCAGAGGAGGTGCCAGGGAACAGGAGGGCAAACTTTGTCCCTGTGAGGGTGCTGGAGCCTGGAGCAGGCTGCCCAGAGAGGCTGTGGAGTCTCCTGCTCTGGAGCCTTTCCAACCCCACCTGGATGTGTTCTGTGTGCCCTGCCCTGGGTGCCCCTGCTCTGGCAGGGGGTTGGATGATCTCTGGAGGTCCCTTCCAGCCCCCTGTAAGGCTGTGCTCTCGGAGCTGCCCTCTGCTCTGGCAGCAGTTGTAGGAAGGGTAAGTGAGAATTCTGTGTGACTCTCTCAGTCTCAGCTGCTTGCTGGGTTGCCAGGAGAGCTTCATCCTCAACAGGCTACAGAGGTGGCCCTGAGTAGCCTGATCTAGCTGGAGGTGTCTGTGCTGACTGCAGGGGGTTGGGCGAGGTGTCCTTGAGGGTCCCTTCCAACCTGACACAGTCTGTGACTCTCTAAAGATTCTCTTGCTGTGGAAGCTAAACTGGTACTGCTCATGGCCTCTGGGCAGGAGGAAAAGCATTTTGCTTCTGTCAAAACATCTCCACACTGATTCCTCCAAACAAACCCAGAAACATAATGCCTTAGCTCCTCAGTCAGAGCAGAAAGGAAGCTCTTCCTTTAGCTGAGAGGATAAAGAGCAGAGCAGAAAGGAAGCTCTTCCTTTAGCTGAGAGGATAAAGAGCAGAGCAGAAAGGAAGCTCTTCCTCTAGCTGAGAGGAAAAAGCTTCCCCACGTGAAAGAAAAGGAGCTAAAGGCAGTGGTTGGCAGCAGCTGTGCATAGAAAAGTAGAAGACTTTTCAAATATTTTATTGTTACACTGAAACCATCTAAGGGAGTGTTCTCTGGACATGTTGCAAAGTTAAGGACGTATCTTATATTTCTAAACCAGCTTCTGTTCTTCACCCAAACTGGCAGTGGGATACAGCCTGCCCACGAGCTGCTGTTTCCCGTGGCTGTTCAGCCTCAGCCTTCGGGAGCTGTCCCATTCTGAATGACACTTGAGTGTGTGCTGCTTTGATGGCCCAAACATCCTCCATCTGCTTGCAGATGTCAGAACTGCAGCCTCCTGCAGACTACGACCCCTGGCAGATGCAGTGAGCAGAGAGCTCAGCTGTGGCTAAGTCCTTCGGTACCTGTAAGAGCACTTAGGCGGCAGCCTTCCAGCTGCAGCCCTGCCGACATCAGCACTGCAGGGGCTGGGGAGCTGTAGTCTGTTATTCTTGCATTAATCTTCCCGGAGATGATGTGATGAATCTGATCTCCTCAAGGTCTCGTGTGGACTTGACACCCCCAGGAAACCACCGCAGTAGCCATTGTGCTGCTAAAAGGAGAGCAGAGATGCCATGAGATGGCAACAAAGGACTGTGGCAAAGATCAGCTTGTGTTGAACTGGTGAGACCTGAGTGTTCCCCAGCTCCACAGGACAGCTGCGGGGAAGAGGAGAGCTGCAGGGTAGAGCACAGCCTTGCACTCTGAGTAGCTTGCACAGCTCTTACCTAAAGCCCAGGTACTTGGGGCCTTGGGAGGCTTGTCCCCGTTGCTTATCTCTGTGGTTTCAGCAGGATATTGACCCAGGCTCCAGGCTGGTGTCTAAAATCAATGCCTAAACATCAGGCTCAGGCCTTCTGCCTTAGGTAAAAATGTTGTTGCATTTTTCTTGGCTGGACTAAATATCCAGAGATGGAAACATTGTCCTAGGAGAACTGAGGGGGAGAAACTGCTGCTGGGAAGAGTTTTCCCAAGGACGTGCCTGAGTATTGGAGTGTTGCTGATGACCACACAGAAAACTATGCACAGTCCAGCTCCCTCTTGGAGCCACAGGCAAACACTCATCAGCCAGAGCTGGAGATGATCCAGGACCCTGTCACCAAAAAAAGAAAACAGAGAGCAAATGCTGGCAGGGGACAGCCTCCTGCTGACTCAGCTTCTCTGCACAAGGATGGAGTGAGTCCTCTTAGGGACGAAGGGAGTGAAGGCTGGCAGAGGGGAGCTCCCAGTCGGGATGTAGTTGATAAATGTGCACTTGCTTAGCCTGACAATACAAACCTAAGTGCATCTCTGCTTTCTGATCATCCTCCCTGCCCCAGACTGCATTCAGTGTCCCAGCTGGGGCACCTTCAGCTGAGAACCTTTGGGACGAGCCCTGTGCAGTGTGACCACAGAGACGATCCCGGCCCAGCCCTGACAGAGCAGCAGCGCAGCAGCTGTGCCCTCTCAGGACACAGAGTAACAAGGTTTTCTGACCAGTCCCAGCTTCATGTGTCCTGTTTTGTTCAGCCAGAGAGAACCCTCCTTGCCAGACTGCAGAGATGCAGCTCAGCGGCAGTTATTGCAGTGCAGTTTGGAAGGGCTCTTCTGCTTTAACCTCCTGTGCACAGCTTTATGGATCTGCCCTCAATATCTCACCCAAAGCTTCATGGACTGATGGTGCCCTCTTGGTTATTAATAGCATCAGTTCAGCTGATTAGTTAAGCTTAACCTACTTGTTTTGGCAAGGTCTTCAAAGCTACTCCTGCTTAAAGGAGAGCACAAAGCTTCTCACTGATGTGTAAGGCTGAAACCATATTTTTCTGTGAAAAGAGTTAAGAGAAATAAGTAGCTCAGAGGTGCCAAGCAAATATTTTAAAGCTCAGTGTGCAGAATAAGTGACCCCTGTCTGGTTTGTTTCCTCAGATGTAGTGCAAACACCCAACACATGAATTAACAGGAGGCAACCTGGCATCAAATTCCTGCTGGGGAGTGAGCAGGGAATGTTCTGATGAGTACTATTCACTCTTGCAAATCAAACTGGATGGAAGGATCTGCAGTGCTATCACAAAACTGTGTTGCTACTTTGTACAGTAAATGGTAATTAAGTGGTACCTGAGCCTGAAGAAGAGAGACCTGAACTCTGAACGTGAGCCCAGCTCATCCCACACAGGACATTTCAGAACTCAGACTCCTCTTTTCTACTGCATTCAATGTCTTGGCCAGATCCTTTGCCATCAGGCTTCCTGAGACCTTTTCTTAGCTACATCCTTCTGCCTCTGACAGCTAAGGAGACAATTATGCCCTAAGGGCAGAAAGTCACTGAGGCAGGAAGGGGCAGGAGCCCTTTGGTAGAGCAGAAGAGTGGCCAGCAGCAGGGCGGCTCCTCCTGGAGCTACAGCTGCTGCACTGCAGGTGAATTCCTGTGCTACTTCTGCAGCTGTGCCTCATCTCCCCTGGGTTTCTGGCTCTGTGGCCAGAATCTTGACAGTATTCTTCTCCAGATGTGTTTTAGCCTACACCTCTGCACATATCCTAGGTGCCAGGCCCCTGGCTGTGTAGGCTGTGTCCAGGTGCATCAAGGCTGGGTGGATGATGGCANTCCCTGGAGATATTCAAGGTGAGGCTGGACAGGACTCTGGGCAGCCTGCTCTAGTGAAGGATGTCCCTGCTGAGTGCAGGGGGTTGGACTGCGTGAGCTTTGGAGGTCTGTGCTGGTTTGAGGCTAATTGGAATATTTTAATGAGAGAAATTAGATCATGGGCTGAGAAAGGCAAACGGTGGTGCTGTCTGTATAACCCATTCACTCTGCTGGGCACATGAAAAGGAGGGCCCCAACAAAATTAAGTCAGCCTCTGCCTGGCCATAGTAACTCTTCTGCCTGACCTTGTACATTCCCAACTAATTCTGCTTCTCACACCCCTTGCTGACCTTTCCAGCTCACCCTGCATGAAAGAGAGATTCTGAGCTAAGGGAAAGGGTGGAAAGAAGGTGGAGGTCGAGATGNTGGTAGAGCAGAAGAGTGGCCAGCAGCAGGGCGGCTCCTCCTGGAGCTACAGCTGCTGCACTGCAGGTGAATTCCTGTGCTGCTTCTGCAGCTGTGCCTCATCTCCCCTGGGTTTCTGGCTCTGTGGCCAGAATCTTGACAGTATTCTTCTCCAGATGTGTTTTAGCCTACACCTCTGCACATATCCTAGGTGCCAGGCCCCTGGCTGTGTAGGCTGTGTCCAGGTGCATCAAGGCTGGGTGGATGATGGCAGAATGAAGTACAGATGGCAGCAGGGTGATGCACAAGTGGCAGGATGGGCAGGGTGATCTACTGATGGCAGCAGGGTGATGCACAGGTGGCAGGGTGATGTACAGATGGCAGGATGGGTAGGGTGATGCACAGGTGGCAGGATGGGCAGGGTGNCCTTGCTGACCTTTCCAGCTCACCCTGCATGAAAGAGAGATTCTGAGCTAAGGGAAAGGGTGGAAAGAAGGTGGAGGTCGAGATGCCCCCTGGCAGTCTGGCTGCTGGATCTCTGTATTACTTTTTACCTGCATGTTGCTGTATATAGCTGTAAATAGATCTGTATGTGTTGTAAATATTTTGCTTGTAAATTGCGCAAAGCTATAATTGCAGCTTCACTCCTTAACTTCCAGATGGCTGAGCTTGGTCTGGGTGAGTTCATGGGGGGACAGGGGGCAGGTAACACCCATAACCACTGCAGGATCCCTTCCAACCCAAACCATTCCATGATCTTATGGTTCTCCAGTGGATGAACCTTGCAGGGACCATGTGACAAACTCCTCTAACATTAAAGGCTCTGAACATCAACAGACCTTTCACAGAGAAAGCTGAAAAGAAAAGAATATCTGCTAAAGAACCTTCAGGTGAGTGACCATTCCCACAGGCAGTGTCTCTGAGGATGCTCTTCATAGTCCTTTCTGGATAGCTCTGCTGGTGCTCATCTGGGCTGGATGTGTTTATCTCCAGCTGAGCTGCACTCCTCTTGGACTACAGGAGACTCAGGCAGAGGCTGTAGGTTAAGTTGCAGTCTCGTTCATATTGAGTGAGGTCAATAGGAGCATTTGCAGGGACTCAGCTGGGCTTTGGTGGGCCCAGGACAGAGTTCCTGGTGCTGCAGGGGGTCATCTGCTGCCATCCACAGTTTATCACAGCATGGGCAAGCCTGGTCCAGACATGGCAGGACTCAGAGAGCATTTTCTGCCTTGGCAGAGCAGAAAGCAGGTGCCACGAAGAGGAGAAGAGCTGTGAAACCCTGCAAGATGCTCCCAGGAGCTCCAGCCCCACTGCCAGCCCCACATCACTGCCAGCCCCACATCACTGCCACCTGTGCAGTGCCTGCTGCCTCCCACAGCCAGAGCCAGGCTGAGGACTGCCAGGGTAGAGGAACAAATCTAATCAGTGCATGTCCCAGCAACCTCAGGAGCAAAGTGGCAAGCAGAAGGCAGCCCAACACGGTTAGGGCCAGCAAAGGCTGCAGCTGCTCAGCCCCATCCTCACCTCTCTGCAGGTGCACTGCAAGATCAAGGGTAAGCGTGGCTGTCCAAGGCTAAGGCAGGATGTGTCTAGCCCAGGACCACTGCCAAGAGTAGCAGATGCTTACAAGTCATACCAAAAGCAAGGCAGTGTAAAATCTTCTGTCTCGTAATCACTGGCTTAGGAATTTCTTCAGCTGGAGGTTGGATCTGGGCTGTGCACTGCAATCAGCTGCTGCAGGGCTCTCTCCTCTAGCAACTGCCTCTTTGTTTTTCCAAAGCCACTGAGTTTCCTCCAGGGCTTGGCTGGGTAGCTTCTTCTTGTCATGCATGTGCTGAATGTCATCAGAAGAACTCTTTGGCAGGGTAAATCCACTTCCTTCCCATGAGCTACCTCAACATTGGCCTCGCACCTATGAGCAAATGCTGGATTTGCCCAGCTCTAAAGTCCTGTTGCTAGACCTGATCACACCTTGGTCAGGACACTTGAAACGGGATGCAAAGCAGATTTCTGCCTTTCCCCTCCTCTGTTGTACTGTATCTGCTTTTAAAGTCACTTAGATTTGGAAAACCCTGATCCAAAGGACCATTTGATCTCATGATTTACTGTAAGTCCCTAAGGAATCCCACGGCCCTCAGTGGTTAAGCTCTCAGGTTGCAGGAGCAGTGTGTGAAGTGCTTTGCCTCAGTAACAGTTAAGTCCTTTTTAATGTCTGTTTGCTCCCAGTCCTTGCTCCTAATGCTTGGTCTGTATCATGCATTTGAAGCACAGCATTTCAGCTAAATTGTTCAGCATGGGATCACCCTGAGGTGAGTACAACACAGCCCTTTCTGCTGCAGCCTTTGCCCAGCCCTGAAGGAACTCTGAGCTTTTTTGGCTGTTATTTTCTCTGAGGAGCTAATTGCCTCTGCCGCCCAGTTTATTTGTTCAGCAGTTCCCCAGACAAGCAATGAGCTACTTTGGACTCTGTGTGTGGCTTGCTGAATCCAGACCTGCAGCACACCTGCTGGTCCTCAGCTGCTGTGGATCAGAGCTGCCTGCAGACCTCAGGGAGCTCTGCTCACTTCCATCAGCTAAGTAAGGGTCTGCTGCCTGCTGTGGTAAGACAGAAATGTGTATGTGTGCAGCTAAACATTTAACACCTGGACAGAGGAACAGGCCTTCAATAATCTGCTTCTGGAATAAGAGAGAGAATAGTAGAGACACAGGGGCAAAGGGCTTAAACAAAAACATAGTTCTTACTGAGGTCAGATATGAGAGCACTTCAGATGGTTAATGTGACACTGCCCCCAGGAGTAACACCAAAATGCTTTGGCAGAATGTTTGCAACATAATCACATCTGTGCTGGGCACCTTCAAAAGCCTTCTGGCATTGCAGGTGCTTCAAAGGAACCTGCATTAGTTCAGAATTTGGTGTGCTGGACTGGTTCCTGTGTCCTCCAGGGCTGTGCAGCCTGGAGAGGAGAAGACTCAAGGGAGACCTAATAGCAGCCTGCCAGTGCCTGAAGGGACTGCAAGCAGGCTGCAGAGAAACTGTTTGCAAAGGCCTGCAGGGACAGGATGAGGGCAATGGCTTCAAACCAGAGCAGAGCAGATTGAGATTGGATGTGAGGAACAAGTTCTTTGCCATAAGGGTGCTGGAACACTGCAACAGGTTGCCCAGGGAGGTGGCTGGGCCCCATCCCTGGAGATATCCAAATAAGGCTGGACAGGACTCTGGGCAGCCTGCTCTAGTGAAGGATGTCCCTGCTGAGTGCAGGGGGTTGGGCTGGATGAGCTTTGGAAGTCCCTTCCAGCCCAGCCCACTCTGTGACTCTATGATCTAGCACAGGGACTGATCCCTGCTGTGTGCCCAAGGTCTCAGCAGGCCAAGCCTGGGGCTAGCTAAGCAGGTGCATTGTGCTGAATTGCCTCAGCTGCAGAGGCTCTGCCCTCCACACCTTTCAGGGCAGCTTTTAACAGTCCATTTTATCATTCCATTTTTCCAGAGGCTGCAGCATGATCAGGGCTGTGCTGTACCACTCAGTGCCATCTTCCTTGGCCCAGCTGTCTGCAGTGAGTCCCACCCTCCAGCTCAGCTGCCTGTGGAGTTCCATGTCACCACAAGATGTGCTTTTGAAAACCAGGACAGTGCTGTGGGCAGTGGGATGTGGTTGCAGGAGATGTTTCCAGATGCCTAGTGGTTCCTTCCACCAATGTGAGCGTTTACCCTGCTGGGTTTGAGGGGTTCTGAAGGATCTGCCAGGCCTCCCCATGCAGCTATTTCTGACCATCGTCCTCCACACCACAAAGCTTCACTTCTTGATCCCAGCACAGGCTCACAACTGTGGGGAAATTGCACTTAGCTAAACCCACCTCTCAGGCACCAGCCCCTTTGTATGCTGCATCTCTTCCCTGGTGTCCTGAAGTGTCATAGGCCTCTTGGGCTGAAGGGAGCTCACCTTTATGTCCCCACTCTAAGCCTGTCTGGAGCATTTCAGCAGCCTGGGCTGCTTGGTGGCTGCTTCGATGCTCCTCAGCAGCCCCAGGTTTAGGTACCAGATGTACCTTTGAGCCAGTTTCTCCAGCTGGACAGCAACATCTTGCCAAACTGTGGCAGCCCCAATAGCTTCGCCTCTGCATTGCAAGGTATTGCACTGCCAGTCTCTTAACCACCCCCATGAGGCATACACTGCCAGCTGCTCTAGAGCTAGAGCACTGAGCACCAGCAGCAGCATCTGAAGCCACTTGGTTGAGCTTCACCACTGCAAAGGCACCAAGCCCAGGAGCTGGATTCTGGAACACACAGATGAGGAGTGCAGGCAGAGCAGAGTCCTCCTTAGGCACTGTGAAGAAGACACTTGACCCTGGTGATCCCTCAGCCTTACACTGAAGATGACATCCATGGGATGCAATCCCTTCTTGGTCAGCTGAGGGTCACCTGTCCTGCCTGCTCCTCTCTGCGGGTGCAGCCTTCTACCTAGCACCTCAACAAGGCACACAAGATTTAGCAGTGCCCTTGGTCTGTAGCCCAACCCTTGGTGCTAGCTCTCCTCATCACCCTCTCACTGCTAGCAGCAGCAGCCCTGGGCTGTGCAAACCTGCCCTGAGCTGCAGAAAGTGCTGGCCCTGAGCAGAGACGGAGCTGCAAAGGGACAGCAGAGAGCAGAACTGGTCCTGTTCTAGCCCAGAGCAGGACAACATTCATAAGCCTCCTGCAGTGCAGTTTTCAGCAGTGAGTTAGCTGTTGGCAGAGGATATGGAGGTGTGCTTGACTTCAGATACTTCCAGCTGGAGCTACTGATGTCATTAGGGCTTCCCCTGACACTTTAGCACTTGTGGGCTTTCCCATCTCACTTTCACTTCCTCTTCTGCCTTTTTTAGCCCATTGCTAGTTCTCATTTGCTTTGAATTCAGGTTTTGGGCTCCATTCTCTTCCCATTGGTCAGAGCTCTGTAACTGATGTTGTTTTCTCACAGGGATTTAAAAGCTGTGAGTCCTACGTGGGGCAGTGGGTCATGGGCAAGGGCAGCTGTAGAGCCACTTGTGACAGCAGCCAAGTGACACTCTTGGAAGCATGAAGCCATTGGTTCTGACTGCAGAAAGGCTTTTCTTAGAGATTGTCCCTGACGTTTGCAATAGTCAGCACCAGGCTACATTCCAGCTCCACCTCCTCTGCTGTCTCCTACTTCCTGCACCCTGTGACTGGCTGCATCCAGAAAGCTTTATCTGCAGACATTCCCTCCTTGGCCTTGCTGCCCCACTAGCACTGGGGCAGGCTCCACTTGAAACGCAGCAGAAACAGGAGGCCAAGTTACCAGCCAGAGGATTGCGCTCGCCAAGGCCATTTCCAGTTTCTTCACTGAGTGTTGTTAAGGCCCAGCCCTGGATGCCCTCAAGTGCTCTCCAAAAGCAGAGGAGGGTGTGGCAGGGAACACCCAAGTCCTTGCCCCACCCAAGGTTTGAATGGGATGCGAAACTGTTTACCCCCCCCCCCCCCCACCCTGGCTCCAGGGGTTTGGAATGTTGAAAGCAGTAGGCAGGAAGTTCCTTCCCCCACCCCGCGGGCTTGAGCAGGGAAGAGCAAATCGCCCCAGCATATGTGTATGGGAACTGGACACATCGTGCAGTCGGACCTTGAGGAGCCTCTGGAAGCAGGGTGAGGAGAGAGCAGTCTCTGCTTTGGGACCGCCGCATCCTGCCCTGGTGCAAAGTGCTGCCGCTGGTGGGCACAGTGCGAGCAGCCCAGCCTGGCCCTGCGCTGCCCCGCGGCTGTGCCTGCAGTCACTCTGGGCTCGGGCAGGTTTGCTTGCATTGGGGCCTGTGCCACCTCCATCCGCTGCTGGATTGCAATTGGCAGTTCCAGACACTGCTGCAGAGCAGCCAAGGGACCAGCTCCAAACTCCTGCTCTGCTGCCGTGAGTGCCTCAGACATTCCCTAGGGCTCCAGGCTGCCTTTATTTGTAAGTGCAGCAAAGCTGTCTTGTGACAAACCCTTTCCACCTTCCTGAATTACTCAATTGCCTATAAGCAACCTTGTGAAGATCTTCTCGAATGAATTAGAATCCAAATCTAACCAATTTGTATGTAGTTTGTAGGCAGGGATTTTGGGGAATAAAATAACTACAGATTTGATAATCCCTGCCTCCTTAATTGCCACATCCAGTTCAGAGAGCAGTGAGCAGCATCTTTGAACACAAACTGATACATCAGTCCTCTTAATTTCAGTGTAATCCAGAGCTGCTCCCAGCATGCAGCCTCTCCGAGCTGGCAGTTGTGGAGCTGAACGACCAAGACACACTTAAGCGAAGCCCTGCTCCAGTCAGCTGTGGGTTGACAGCTAAGCCCTTGCTTGGCCACAGCCAGGAAAGCTTCGTTTGAAAGCTCTTAGAGAAGCTTGGAACTAACTCCTGGCAAAACATCTTGTCCAAAACTCCAGCATTTTAATCTGAAATGCTTCCTGCAGCCTGTGTGTGTAACTGTGCCATGCAAGTTTGCTTCCTGCTTCACACTAAGTTTATCCTTGCACTGGCTTTGATCTCTGCTGCAGCTCAGGAGCATAACACTGGCATTGGTGCTGCCCCAAGCACAACACTTAGCTGAGAGCCTAAGAGCAAATTCTGAAGACAGCTGCATAATTCTTAGGCTTCAGCTTCATGTTGTCTAGCATTGAACTCTAAGGCTTTAATTAGCTGCTCCTTACCATTAAATAAATTCCTTTACATTACAGATTTGTCTTCCCAGTGGTTCTGTACAGCAGTAGGTCTCTTCTGAAATGGTTCTGGGCAAGGTGAGAAGAAAGTTTGCATGATCAGGTAGCAACAGGTACTGAAGGGACTGGTGCTGAAAACTTCGTGTCAAAGCCCTGGAGGGCTTGGGGAAAAAAATCAGCAGGGAAGTGGAAGCTTTTTTCCACATCTAAGATTCAGTCTTGGATGGGCAAGCATAAGGGAATGAGAAGGGGCTCATACATTTCAGAGCATGCTGAGCATCATGAAGATCACAGAATGGTTTGGGTTGGAAGGGACCTCCAAAGCTCAACCAGTCCAACCCCCTGCACTCAGCAGGGACATCCTGACATATCATTCTGTCTGATATGGGTGAAGAACTGTCTGGAGGGCTGGGCACACAGAGTGGTGGTGAATGGTGCCACATCCAGCTGGCAGCTGTGACTGGTGGTGTGCCCCAGAGATCAGTGCTGGGCCCTGTCCTGTTTAATGTCTTCATTGATGACCTGGAGATTGAATCCAGCATCAGTGAGTTTGCAGATGACACCAAGCTGGGAGCAAGTGTGGATCTGTTAGAGGGCAGAAGGGCTCTGCAGAGGGACCTGGGCAGGTTGCACAGATGGGCACAGTCCAATGCCATGAGATTGAACAAGGCCAAGTGCCAGGTTCTGCACNGTGTTTAAAAGGAAGCTGCATGAGGCACTTGGTGCCAGGGGCTAGTTAATTAAGTCACCGATGGGTTAGGTGATAGGTTGGACTTGATGATCTCAAAGGTTTTTCCAACCTGCTTAATTCTGGAGGAGAAGGCCTTGGGGGTGTCAGTTGGTGCCAAACTGCTGGAGAGCTGAGAAGGGACTTTTGACAAGGGCTGGGAGTGCCAGGATGAGGACAATGGCTTTAAGCTGGGAGAGATGAGACTGGAGATGAGGTAGAAATTCTTGCCAGTGAGGGTGGGGAGACACTGGCACAGATTGCCCAGGGAGGGTGTGGCTGTCCCCTGATGCTCAGGTTGATAAATCCCTTCCAACCCAAACCATTCTATGAATCTATGAGTTGTGAAACCCAGAGGTGGGCTTTGTGCCAGCCTTCAGGCTCCCCACTCTGCTCTTCCTGCCCCAGGGCTGGGGCTGCCTCTTTTCTTGCAAGCCCCTGTGGAGTGTGATGCTGTGTTGGAAGTGTCCCTTTTGCTCTGGAGGGAGTGAAGCTTCCTGTGTGCTGAGTCAGCAGTACTAGCAAAAAGAAATGCCAGAGATGAGGGGGGAATCCCTGCAGTGAGAGACTGAAGGCTTTGTTAGGACACCTGTAGGCTTGTGGCACACAGTTCACAAGTGCCTGCAGTAGCCTGTCCTGAGCCAGGCAGGAAGCCCAGAGCAAGGCACTGCCCTTTGGACTTAGGCCCAGCCCCAGGAGTGCTTTGCAAGGTCAGGAGCCTGCAAGGCTGCCTGCTTGCTGTTGCCACAGAAGAGAAGCTGAAAGCTTCTGTGCAGTGATGTAGTGCTAACTCTGGCCAAAGGGTTGGCAGCACTGCACTGAGCCAGCAATTCCTACCCACGAATACAGAAGACATTCTCCTCCCAGCCACCAGTTTCAGAAAATACAAGTGGAGCCCTCTTAGTTTGTAATGCAAACTGAGGACCTGCAGTTCTATCAGAGCTAACAGGTTCTCCACTCTCCCTGATCCTGTGTTTCAAAAGCAAGCCCACAGATCTCCTGCCTAAGCAGCATTACTCATGCCAGATCTCAGCCATCAATCACCATCTGCCTTCTACCAGCCAGGAAGCTCTGCAGGAGCAGGGTGCTGAAATACTGGACCAGGCTGCCCAGGGACACCCCAGGCTGAGGTCCTGTCTCTGAAGACATTCAAGATCAGACTCAGTGTGGCCCTGGGCAGCCTGCTGTAGTTGGAGGGGTCCCTGCTGACTGCAGGGAGGGGTGGACAAGATGACTTTTGGGGGTCCCTGCAACCCAGTGCAATCTGTGAGGCAAACAAAAGAGACTGGGATGTTCCCAAAGTGCTGTTAGAGACCAGGGCCTACAGACACCTACTCTCTTGGTGCCCTCATTGACCGCTATTGCTGAGCACCACAGGGTGGGATATACTTTGTTACACACTGCTTGTCCCTATTTTCTCTCAAGCACCTGCTAGTATTTAAATGCCTCATTTAAAAGATCACACATTTCATGCAGGTCAGACCCCAAACACATTTCACACACACAGAGTCACTGAAGAAAACCATTAAGAGGGCATCCTCACCCCAAACATTAGTAAGTAACGATGCAGGAAATGCCAAGAGTTGCTTGTTTCACTCCAGGCTCCACTCACTTGCCAGCCTGCACCTGAATTCCTGCTTTGTTCAGGATTTCTGTGTCTCCAGGAGTCACCCAAAGGAGGCCATTATGCAATCCGAGGTTTTTACAGCAGCTGACACTGCCCTGAAGGGATTAAACCTGGCAGCTATCTTTAGCCAAGCCGATGGTGACAGCTCCACTGAGCACCGAAGCTGCAGGTACCTCCTGCAGTCAAGAGTTCAGACAATGAAGGAGCAACCAAGGGCAGAAACCCAGCAGAGCCCAGTGAGGTGAAATTGGGCAGCCCTGCCCCATGACCCCTCCAGTGGGAGCCCACGGAGCAGAGCTTCAGGTTGCAGGTTGCAGGCATGCAGCCCCCTTCAGCTCAGCCAGAAAGCAGCTGGGTAATAGGATTAGAGACCTTCTCATCAGCTAATAGAGGATGTCCAAGTCCCTGACATCCCCAGAAACCAGATCAGAAGGCAGCCCAGCCCTGTCCCCATGCAGAGGAGGTGCCTCAGTGCTCATGGTAAGTGTGCTGGTTCCTTACCTTGTCTCTGCTGGGGGGTGGATTTCTCTGCCAAGCTAACTCCTTTGCTAGCCAGGGGCAAAGGCACAAGGTGTGAATGAATACACCCTGAAGGCTCTCCCCTGACACCTGCAGCTGATAGCTGCATCCCCAAGGAAGTTAAACCGGCTAAGGGGGAGCTGGTAAAATATTGTGTCCAGTTAGCCAGAGGAGGGCTAGAAAGTGTACTTGAGTGAGTTCTGAAACATGAGCCTGTCCTCTGGCTGCTCCTGGGAGGAGGATAAAGCAGAGGCATTTCTTTCCCTTAGTCTGCAGACATTTGCTTCAGTTGCTGATGAGGTGGTTCACAGAAGTGACCAAACTGCCAATTGCTGGCACTGCTGTGATTGCCTCTACTGTAACATGTACCACCCTGTGGGGCTGTGGAAGGAATGGCAGGTCTGGGGACGAGGAGGCATGATGCTGGGAACTGTCCCCTTTAAAGCTGGCAACAATCTGTAGTATTGGTGCATTTCTAGCCTGAGCTGCTGGCAGACTGTGGTCAGCAATTCGTGGCTTTCACAAGGCAGAAAAGGGACAGCCAGGGCTGCACAGGCTTTTGGTTTCACCTGTGTGTGTCCTGCTCCTGTTACACCACTGTGCAATCCCAGTGGGATGCATCTAGGTCTGAATAAGTAACAAGGGACACAGGCAAGGTTCTTACTCCTGGGTCACTAAGGGCAGCACCCAGGCGCCTGCTCTGGAACTCAGGAGCCGCAGTTAGAGTCCAGCGAGTGGCAACTTGTTCAGTACTTTGCAAACATTGCACCTAGGCACCAGGCAGCTGCTTACAGGTAACTGCACCGCCTGCTTCTTTAACAGCGAGAAGATGAAGTGCTCCTGGGTGTTCGCCGTCTGCGTGCTCTGGCTGAGCGGGCACCGCTGCGCGCCCAGCCGGCAGCAGGAGGCAGCGCTGCGGGACAGCCTCAAGCGTGCGTATGGATCCCTGTGGCCCCTGCTCCTGCCTGCTGCCGCCTGCTGCCCCCTGCTGCCCTGCAGCCTCTGCTCCTGCCTCTGCTCCTCTGTGCTTCCCTACAGCCTCTGCCCTGCAGCCTCTGCTTCTCTGCACTTCCCTACAGCCTCTGCTCCTGCCTGCTGCCCTGCAGCCAGCCTCTGCTCCTGCCTCTGCTCCTCTGTGCTTCCCTTACAGCCTCTGCCCCTATCTGCCTCAACTGTTCTGGGACTCAGTGACAAGCAGCAGGACAGCAGAGCGTAGAGCTTGAGTTACAGCCAGCTGGCCAGTGCCAAAGGGCCAGATCCTTATGGAGACTATATGGGCTCTGTCCTGGTTAGCATTCACTGTCTCAGAATTTGGCTCTGCAATGGCAGGGAAACAGAACTGTTTCAGGCTTCAGCATCAGTGCACAGCCAGCTTGTGACTGTGTTAAAATCTGATGGTGCCACTGTGCCATTTGGCTTTTTTTAGTGTTATCTGAAGTTGGAGAGAAGTATGTAGATGAAGAGGTAAAGAAAGCTTTGATTGGTATCAAGCAGATGAAGATTATGATGGAGAAAAATGAAGATAAGCATGTGGACCTGATGAAGGCCTTGAAGAAGAGCAGTGAAGAAAAACAGGTAACTGAACCTGGGCTGTTTTATTTGTATTTTATTAAGCTGTGGCTATTTGCAATGCAGGCTGAAGCAGGCTGTGGGTGGATTTAGCCTTCTGGCAGCAGCACAGCACACTGCTAACGCTCCCCCTGGCTGAATGTTTGTTCCTAAGAGGAGACTGCAAGGGTGAGCACTAGGTGAAATACAGCTGAGTTACCAGTAGGTAGCAAGTTTCCTTCCCTCAGCTCATCCTGGCTGCAAGGTAAAAGATGCTACTTGACAGAAGCTGCCTTGAGATTCGAGCTCTCTTTTTTTTCTGCTGTTAGGAGCTAACCAGCAGCAGCCCAGACACAGTCAGGGTGATGGTGACCACCACGCAGAGATCCCCCATGTTGTGCATTGTAAGGGGACACGAGGTGCTGTACATGGACTCAAATGTTACCATGGAAAGGCAATCTCAGTTTTTGAACACCCAGAAGCCAGAGCTGTGCAGTATCAATGTGTTGAACAGAGTATTGCTCCTGCTGCTGTTTCTAGAAACCTACACTGAGTTCACACCACAGCCACTGCCAGCAACCCTACTCAGGTCTGTTGTGTGGCAGGCACAGGAGCTCAGCTCTGCATGCTTTTATGCACCTCCGGCCACACAATGTTTCCCAAATTTCTTTGGGAACCTCAGGCCTTCAGAAAAGTATCAAAGCCACAAGTGATGGTGTGCTCCAGGGCAAGCACAGGGGACCAGGAGAACTACCACCAACCTAGTGCAGTGCCTGGACTCAGAGCCATGTGCTCAGACCACCCTAGGCACAGAGCTCACCGCATTGTTAAACAACTCCAGAGGTTATGTTGCTCTCAGTGGAGCTGAAGGGAAGCTTCCTCTTGGCCCAACAGCTGCTAGTTAGCTTGAACTATTCTAATAAGCAAGCCCCCAAACACCTGACAGCTTTCTAACATCTTTAGGAACACCCCAGTACACTCTTCCCTGTTGAAGTGCTGCCAGAAAGAAATGAGTGACCAGTTCAAAGGGTTCTCTCATACTTAGGAACAGCCTGGAATACTTTTGGGAAGCCTAAGCTATTAAAATATCTTGTAGAAAGATATTGCTGACGTGCAGTCTGTGTCACTGAGAGGAACTCTTCAGTCTGTTCCAAAGTGCTGCTCAGCCTTGTCATGAAGAATGAGTAAATAGCAGCAGCACTGCAAAATGCTTCATTTCCCTACAGCATAGAAGGAGGATGGAAGGGGCATGGAAGGAGTGCTCCATGCCCCACAGCAGCAGGAGGAGACCTCCTCACCACTGCCCAAAAGGCAAATGCTGCACCCTTACCCACTTCTGCATTAGAGAAAGGATTTCTGGCCCTAGGAAACATCAGTCCCTTACAGAACAGAGCAAAGCAGCAGGAAAGGGCTTTGGGGAGCAGCTGAATACTGCAGATATGATATGGAGAGAAAATGCCAGGAGCTGAGCACAAGACTTTGTACAGGTTGAATGCTTCTTGCACAGAATCATGTCTGCCTTTCTCTAACCTGACAGCCTCAGGCAGGCTGCAGCTGTCTGTGTGGCTCTGTCAGCTCTGCTGTCTGAGGCAGTGACATCAGGAAGACTCTGTCAGGAAAAGGTTTTCAATTTGCTGTTCTCTCCATGTGCGAACCCAGTGAGAAGACATCCTAAGGGCTAGGGAATAACAGAACCAGCTCTGGAAACATCCCAAAGGAGTGGTCAGTACTGGGATGAGTATTTAGAACATGAATCTGTAAACTGTCCTCAACTGAATCTTTTCTCCTCCTTAGCAAGCCCTGAGACTTTTGGATGAAGTAAAGGAAAGACTGGAAGAAGAAGAAAGGCAGTGTCAAGTGTCCTTGAAGAATCTATGGGATGAGTGTGGATCTTGCTTAGAGAGCACCTGCATGAGGTATTACACAGCCTGCAAGCCTGGGCTGTCAGCCTTCACAAGAAAGGTAGGGAGAAGGTTTGGATCTGGGAAGTACTCCTGGCATCAGCCAGCAGCTGTAGAGAGCACAGCTCAGCTGCTGAGCACAGATCACAGAACTAATCAGGTTGGAAAAGACCTTCAAGATCATCCAGTCCAACCTATCACCTAACACCGTCTAATCGAATAAACCCTGGCACCAAGTGCCTCATGCAGCTTCCTTTTCAACATTCCCAGGGATGGGCACTCCACCACCTTCCCAGGCAGCCCATTCCAATGCCAATCACTCTCTCTGCCAAGAACTTCTTCCTAATATCCAGCCTGAATCTGCCCTGGCACAGCTTGAGGTTGTGTCCTCTTGTTCTGTCCCTGGGTGTTTGTCAGCAGAGTCCAATCCGAGCTGGCTACAATCTCCCTTTGGGTAGTT